>PVKV010001392.1:0-209513 GCA_004027835.1 Alouatta palliata | reverse complement strand
TATATATATATATATATATATATATATATATATATATATGCATCCGTAGTCATTTTGCATTTTAGTATATCTTCCCAAACTTCACAAGGAAATAATTCATAAAAGAAAAAAAAAAATCAGCCAGGTACAGTTGTTCACCCCTGTAATCCCAGAACTTTGGGAGGCCAAGGTAGGAGAATTGCTTGAGCCCAGGAGTTTGAGAACAGCCTGGGAAACATAGTGAGATTTTGTCTGTACTAAAAATGAAAAATAAAAGAAAAATAGCTGGATGGGGTGACATAAGCCTGGAGTTTCAGCTACTCAGGAGGCTGAGGTAGGAGGATGACCACTTGAGCCCTGGACGTGATGGCTGCAGCAAGCTGTCATTGAGCCACTGCACTCCAGCCTGGATGACAGAGTGAAATCCTGGCTCAAAAAATAGAAAATAAAACAACACATGTAAAAAGATCTCACTAAACTCTGAGCTGAAATGTAAAATTAGCTGTTGTATTACTGTAGGTTTTATAGGAGAGGAGAAGGAGCAACCCTAAGCAGCTTGTGGTTCTGGGGCCATGAAGGGCGTGTCACCTGACGTCAGCCCCATTGTCTTCCATGTCGTACCAAGCCATGAAAGCAGCCGTTCCCTTAGTATCCTTTCTAGGATTTGGGGCTTTATACTTGGGCAGAGTTTGAAGGAGGATAGTGTTGTATCTCTATGCATTTTGACTCCATCATTTCCTTCCCAAAGAAGTGTGCGTATTACAGGTTCACAAACAATGTGCAAGAGTTTAGGAGCTGACTTTTCTGCTGACATTCAGGTGCCGAAGCTGCAACATTTTCAGGGCTTGAGGTCTGTATCTCTTGGCATTAGTTCAGTAGTTTCAGCTTTTAAAGAATTGAAGGCTATGAAACTTCTGCCTTAATAGATTCTTTTAAAACCAGGCAGTGCACACAGAAGCTGTGACCCCAGGGCTCACGTCCAAGTGGAGGATGGAGGCTCCAGCACGTGGACTCCTAAGTGGTCGTAGTCCCGGCTCTTTAACATAACTAACCCAAAGTTTCTCTTCCTATGAAACTTGGCAAATGGGCTAATTCACCTTCTCTAACAGTGACAGTGAATAGCAGTTAAGTTCATACAAATAGTGTTAGGGACTTCTAAATGCCCTCAGGGTGGCAGTAGTTAGAAAATAGTTGACTGTAAGGGAATGTTTTTCCCTAGTCTGAAAAGCATTCTTTCTCTTATGCAGAAAAAGACTGTCTACCTCTTAATCAGTCAGGACAGGCCCGAGGCAAGGGCAGAACTCCTGATGGCTGAAGACTTCTGGTACTGCTGTTGCCCGCAATTCCCAGCCTGGCGGATCTTGCTAAGAGGAAGGGCTCATTACTGGCCTCATCCACTGTGGCTCTAGACTTTTGACCTGAGGTGGGAACATATCCATCATCAAATCCCTGGCTGTCTGAAAGGGCCTTGAGTGACCCTGAAGCTACCCGTTTCCCAAGGCTGCTGGGGCTGATGTTCAAAGTCACACAGGACACTCACCGGCCTCCATTCCTGGCTGTGTCAGGCAGGAAAGACGCACAGACCCCTGAGTGACAAGGTGAAAGCATTTTCTAGATGTTCAAGTTCCTCAGACAAGAGGGCCATTGAAACTTAATTAGGAAATGAAGGAAAAGTTTGCTTTGGGAGTACTTTTTAACAAAGGAAAAACACACAGTTAAGTTTGTGTGGTGCTTTGCACGCTGCAAGCCACTTCAGCAATTACCCATTTTAGTCTTTGCCATCATTTTGTTTATTTTTGTTACCATTTTGCAGATGGCAAAGTTAATACTCAGAGAAACTGGGACTTGCCAAACATTGCAAGGCTGATTCATAACAGAAGATGGATAGGAAACAGATGTGTGACCTCTGGGGATTAACTGTGGGTGGCCTGGCTGTGCCCTGGCTGAGCAGGTTGGATCAGAGGTTGGCTTTCAGGGAGGAAGGCTAGAGTGGAGGGTTGATGTCTCAGACAGGATGGATGTAGAAAGCAAAAAGGCAGGCAAGGTCGGAACTGTGGGAGACTCCAGTGCCTGGGAGTCCAGATACAAATACGAACTGGGTGATGTAGGAGGCAAGATGCCTACGTAGGATGCCAAGCTCAGACCAGAGATGCAAGATTCCTGCATAGGATGCCAAGCTCAGACCAGAGATGCAAGATTCCTGCATAGGATGCCAAGCTCAGACCAGAGATGCAAGATTCCTGCATAGGATGCCAAGCTCAGACCAGAGATACAAGATTCCTGCATAGGATGCCAAGCTCAGACCAGAGATACAAGATTCCTGCATAGGATGCCAAGCTCAGACCAGAGATACAAGATCAGAACAAGATCAGAACAAGAGCAATTTGGGATGGACAAGGCACATTAGGGGAATGGATGGAGCCCTGGGAAATTTCTGCAATGGTCTTGCAGCTTCTTGTAAGAGTTGGCCATTGTCGGGTGGGAGCGTGCCCTCTGTCTTCAGGGTTCACACTGGGGACACTGTCTCTTCAGCTCACGCTGTGCAGTTCATCTGAGTGTCCCTGGGCACGTTGGTCCTGTGCAGTATCCAAAACATAGTTGCTAAATAAATGCGTGGATGGATGGCTTTAGCAGTTAAAAGAATTTTGCATAAAAATGAATAAATATTATTTTATCTAATTTTTTTTTTAAATTATGACCACTGGGCACAGAGGTGACTCATTCCTGTAATCCCAGCACTTTGGGAGGCTGAAGTGGGATTGTCTGAGGTCAGGAGTTCGAGACCAGCCTGGCCAACATCGTGAAATCCTATCTCTACTAGAAAATACAAAAATTAGCTGGGCATGGTGGCAGGCACCTGTCATCCCAGCTACTCGGGAGGCTGAGGCAGGTGAATTGCTCAGACCGGTAGGCAGAGTTTCTTTCCATGTAGTTATCAGTCCACTAAATAATTATGTGTTTTCATCATTAAGACTCTGATGCAAGTAAGAGTAATGACTATTCTTCCTATTGGAGTTTATTTTATCTTGTAAAGCGTAAAAGATGAAGCTCCTACACATTTGAATTAGTAGAAGATAGTTGTGATTGACTATTGCTTTTATAATTGGCTTTTCATAAATAAAAATGAAATGTTCCTAACTCACCTGGTCACCTTTTTACTCTCTTCAGAATGACATTTGAATTTAGCAGAAAAGGAGTGCTGCCATTTCCTAGGTTTTCAAATAGGACCCTCTTGAGATACACTCAAATGAGGAAAAAAAAAAGGTATTTTTTGGCTATGAAAGAAATATTTCTCTTTTGTCTTCAGGACATAATTTTGAAGGAGGTCTAGCAATCATTTGAAAAATAGACAATTTTTTCCCAGACAGGTGCTCTGTTCAATAAAAATCACCATGTTAGATTTCTGGTGTAGCTGAGAGCAGGCATCTTGGCAGGTTAAGGGGACGTGCTCCTATGTAACCATGAAGGTGGCCGTTTCCCTAGTGAGCAGGCATCAGAACCACATGACAGGGGAGGTCAGAGAGGTAACAGCATCACACAGCTCAGCTGCTTGATTTTATAGATGAGAAAATGAAATTTCAGGCCTGACTTTCCTCCAGTTACAGAGCTGCCTTGGAATCCAGCCTCCCTCCAGCCCAGCACTTTCCTGTTGCGTGTGACGCAGCACCCCCAGATGCCCCACCCTCTGTCTGTATCTTGAGGGAAGACATGTTTAAAGCCCTGGTTACCACTCATGAGTGGACATGGTTTGTTTTTGTCGATGGCTCTGTAAGGACAAATGAGTGAACAGAACAATTGCAAGAACATTACTTTGTGGGTCAAGATGGCCAGGGGCAGACCTATGTTATTTCTAGTTAAATAATTATAAGCTTGCTTTACTTATGGAACACTGAAGTTTATACCCTGAACTAAGCTCTATCACATATTGGTGCAGTAAAATAGAAACCAAGCGGCCACAGGAAGCCTAAGGTAAAGACCATCTGAGAGCGCTGTAAAACCGTGGAGCACCGCGGGATGGTTGCAGAGCAGGAAATACTGCTTTGGTCCCACGAATGCCTTCTCAACATGGAGGCTGCATAAGGATCTCGTGAAGAGGACTTGTGCAAGCTCTCTGAGAAGGGAGGTGACCTCTGCTCACAAGATCCGGGAGGGTCTTTGCACATGGGAGCTTGCAAGGAAGAAAAGCCTTGCAGGGTAGAGGTAGCCAGAACACCACAGGCTCTGCCTAGGTTCTCAGATATGGAGTAATTTTGATGGCTGTGTGAAAGCCCCTTGATGCATTGGGTGTGGTCAGATCTGGTGGCACCTTATCCACTATGCTTCTGATGCAAATGCACCTTGATAGCAACCCGTGGTAGAATTCAGTGTTCTAGGTTTGTATAAGAATCACATCTGCTACTGAACACTGCAGACCACACCTCTCCCCCTGCCTATCTTGCCCACATTAGTTTCAAGGCCTTGCCCAATAGTTTCAAGGCCTCCCCTCATCACCCTCCCTACTCCCCCACCCCTCAATTAACAAGCATATGCACCTAACAAAAGCCTGTGGAAACCAGAACTCCTCCGGGCCAACGCAGTCCCCATGCTTGCATTGGTCCCCTGGACCCACGCTGTAAAATTCTACTCTTGTGTCTCTGGCTTTATTTCCTTTTCTCAGTCCCTCATCACCACCAGGGCTAAAGGCACCCATGAACAGGGCTGGGGCTGGTACCCAACATTACTTAAGTTTGCAGTTATAATTTTGGGGTCCCTTTTATTTATTTATGTATTTATTTATTTATTGAAACAGAGTCTCACTCTATCGCCCAGGCTGGAGTGCAGTGGCGCTATCTCGGTTCACTGCAAACTCTTCCTCCTGGGTTCAAGCAATTCTCCTGCCTCAGCCTCCCAAGTTGCTGGGATTACAGACACCCACCACCATGCCTAGCTAATTTTTGTATTTTTAGTAGAGATGGGGTTTTGCCATGTTGGCCAGGCTGGTCTCAAACTCCTGATCTCAGGCGATCTGCCTGTTTCAGCCTCCCAAATTGCTGGGATTACAGGCATGAGCCACCACCATGCCCAGTAGTCCTAATAAAAAAAAAAAAAATAGATAAAATGAAATTTATTTGTTTTTATGCAAAATTATTTTAACTGCTAAAGCCATCCATCCACCCATTTATTTAGCAACTATGTTTTGGATACTGTACAGGACCAATGTGCCCGTGGACAGTGAGATGAACTGCATAGTCCTTGCCTGAGGCCCTCGGGTCTGATAGCTGCAGTCGTCAGTGTCATCACCAAGACCCTTGGAGGAGTCTGCAAGGTCAACACTAATTTCATAGTGATGACAAGACATGATTCCCCCTTTGCACTCCTCCCCTTTCATGAGCGTATGGTCGAGTTTTTCAGAGGCTACACGACGTGATATTGCAGTAGAAGGGATGTCGGCAGATCTGATGATACACGCCTTTTATGGTAAGCCAGGCCTCAGGCATCAAAGACATTTGCCAAATGCAAAACAATGCCACTGTCCTTACTATTTATTCTGAAAATAGTCATTTTTATAAAAATGTTAATTATGCGTAACAGGGCATGAGTTTATTACTATTATTTTAAATAAATTTATGAACATTTTACAAACTTCTCAGTTTTAGAGTAGAATAGTGGTTACTAGAGGTGGGAAAGGTTGAGGGCAGATAGGCAGAGGCTGGTGAATGCATATAACAGTAGAGCTAGAGAGGAGTGTCTTCTAGCATTCTCAGCACTGTAAGTGGACTGCAGTCACAATTTCTTATACATTTTCAATTGCTAATGTTCCCAACACAAAGAAATAATAAGGTGAGGAGTAAGCAAGTTACCCTGACTTGATCCCCTCTTCACTCAGTATTGAAATATGGTTTTGAATATGTATTGAACCATCACACTGTACCCTATAAATATGTACAATTATTATGTGTCAGTTAATAATAAAAGCAAAAAATTAGAAAAAAAAATCTCTCAGCTTTAATTGCTAACATGGCAAATCTTGATAGGTGTAAGTCACACATAAAGAGTTGTTTGACATTCTGAATAATTTTTCTTTTTATTCTTTTGAGACAGTCTTTCTCTCTCTACCAGGCTGGAGTGCAGTGGTGTGATCTTGGCTCACTGCAACCTCTGCCTCCCGGATTCAAGTGCTTCTCCTTCCTGCCTTAGCCTCTGGAGTAACTGGGATTACAAGCACCTGCCACCATGCCCAGCTAATTTTTGTACTTTTAGTAGAGACAGAGTTTTACAATATTGCCTGGGCTGGTCTCAAACTCCTGACCTTGGGTGATCCACCCACTTTGGCTCCCCAAAATGCTGGAATTACAGGCATAAGCCACCACACCCAGCCACATTCTGAATAATTTTGGTGAATATGAAGGGAGTCCTAAGACCAAAAAGTTTGAGAACTACTGAAGGACATCCGGGGCATCCCCTAGCCAGTTTCTTGACAATGGGTCTGATGCAGTCCCTCAGGCTCCCACCCTCCCTCAGGCCTTGCGGGGTTGGGGCTCTGCAGTTTCCTGCCCAGGGTTACTGGGTTGCTCCACGTTCCCTTGTGGTTTGTTGTTATCTTGCCCTTGTCTTTGTAAATAGTTTTTTAAAATTAAATTATCCTGAAATTATTTTAATTTGGAGATGCTCTCTTCCCTGAGAGAACCCCAGTTGTTATATTAAGTTTGATATTAAGAGAGAATTGTGTTGACTGCCTCATAAGAACTTGCTTGATAGTGTAAAAATTACAGAAAATTTTATGCATCTGTTCTCCACTTGCCAGTTTTTTCTCAGCATCGAACAGTTAAGCTTGTTCCTATTTACTTTACGTATTCTCTGCCGATGTCAAGCTAGCTTGTATTTTCATAAGAATAACTACAAAGATAAAAGTGGAGTTATTAAATATTGAAGCTTTATATCCCCACAGATTCTATAAGTTGATTGTTTCTTTTACATTTTTGCATTTTTCATAGCGCTTAGCATAGTGTCTTAAAGGTAACAGACTAGTTCAGTTCCATGAACGTTTGTTGGGAGTTCCACTTTGCAGAAGGGTGCAGTGGTTGGTGCTGAGGATAAAAAGCTGAATCAATGTCTTCCTGACTGGAGAGGTCTCACAGTGTAGTGGTTCACACACAAAAATAAACAGAGTATGACAGTGCAGGGTGGCACATGAGATTGGAGAGGAGTCAAGAAAGGTTTCCCAGAGAAGGTGACATATTTGCCCTGAGTCTTGAAGTGGGAGTACAATTCAAGCGGAGGAGGTGTTGGTGGTGGAAATGGTGGTTAGAATGGTGGAGAGAGGAGGCAGGGCAGGAGCCCAGGCACATGTGGGACCCACATGCAGCTTCTATTCAGCGTCCTCACTGGGATGACTGTCAGGCATCTGGAATTCGCCAAGTCAAACTCACCTTTCTCATGGCACCTTTCTCATGGCACTCACTCCCTGCAGTGCCTTCATCAGTACCTGACACCTCGACCCACCAGGTGCCACGCCTGAAGCCTCCTCTAAATTTCCTCTGCTCCCTCAACCCTCACACCCACAGTATGTCAAGTTCTATTAACCCTACATGAGTTCTATTAACCCTAATAGAACCCTATCGAGTTCCGTTTTCTCACAAATCCTCCATTTCTCTCCATTCCCCCAGCAAATGCCTCAGTTCAGGGAGTTTGAGGCTATAGGTTTGAATTTGGAAATTGATAAAACATATAAGAAAATAAAGACATTAAAAATATGCTGCTCCTGTGTTGAAAGTGCTTTCTCAACAGAGAATGCCAAGCTGTTGAACACTTGTGAGGTAACGGAGTGAGGCTAGAGATATGGAAGGAAACCCAGGCGAGGTGGTGCCCTGGAGGCCAGTGGTTGCTTCAATATGGAGTCTTGCTGCTGCCTGGCCTCCAGAGGGGTCCAACCCAACAGGAGGTATTGCCTTTGGGAGCATGGGGGTCTCTAGAGAGTTGGGTGTAGAGTTGCCTGATAAAATACAGGATGCCCAACTAAATTTGAATTTTAAATAAGCAATCTCTCTCTCTCTCTCTCTCTCTCTCTGTGTGTGTGTGTGTGTGTGTGTATGTCCCAAATGTTGCATGAGATATACTTATACTAAAAAAAATGTTATTCATCTGAAATTAAAATATAGGCATTCTGTATTTTTATTTGCTAAATCTGGTAACTCTCCTTGGATGAAAAAATTTTCAATGATATAAGAGAGACAATCTTTAAAAGGTTTTCATGCGAAAAGAAGGAAGGACAGCAGTCAACAGAGTGCTTTTAAAAATTAATCATTTTCTGCTTATTAAGATAACATTTTCTGGACAGTTGAGGAAATAAAGGTAAATATAAAAAGAGAAATTTCACTTGATTCTCACCACCTTTAAACTACTTAAACATTTTACCATATTTCTTTCAACTCGCTCTCAACATATTTAATCTATTGGTATATACAATTGGGAGCATATTGTATGTTCTGTGATGATTTTACAAACATTTAAATATTCTTCAAGAAAAGTTTTAGTAACAGAATAATCTATCATGTATCATATAATTTGCTTAAGCATTATATATTTTGGCCTGTAGTTTTGTTTTTGTTTTTTTTTCAGACTCAGTCTTGCTCTGTCGTCCAGGCTGGAGTGCAGTGAGATAATGTATTTTGAAGCAACTTTCGTGGATCTGGAGGCCATTATTCTAAGTGTAGTAACTCAGGATTGGAAAACCAAATATCGCGTGATCTTACTTATAAGCGGTAGCTAAGCTATGAGGAAGCAAAGGCATATAGGGTGACATAATGGAGACTCTGAAAAGTGACAGTGGAGGGGGCAGAGGTTAAAAACTGCACGTTAGGTACAGTGTGAACTACTTGTCTGACAAGTGCACTCAAATCTCAGAATTCACCACTGTCTGTTTCATCCACATAACCAAAAAACAACTTGTACCCCAAAAGCTAAAGAAATAAAAAAAAGTAAGTCTTAGACTTATGCCTTAAAAAATTGGCATGTGTATTTTGCCTAGAGAACAGCAGTCCTCAGAATTTAAATAAGGTTAATTTAACATGCTCTGTTTAACACTAGTCCCATCCGATGATCTGACAGAAAAGGTTTCATATATTACACTTGGGAAATGTGCCAACTAGGTAACAGCTTGAAGATTTTCTATATACCTTAGCAATTAAAAGGCTCTGAGAAAACTCAACAGTACAGAAACTTGTTTCCTGTTATGTAATTATCTTCTAGTGTTTTGCCTACTTTCGCTCGTTAATATTTTTACTGATTATTTCAGCAGTATCCCTTCTAGACCCAGGGATACAGCTGTGACTAAGACAGATAAAGTCTTTGCTCTCATCAACTTTGATCCTGCAACCTTAATTTTTGTCCCCAAGTAATCACAATTAACATCCCATGGAACTTATGCTCCCTGCCAGGCAGGTTTAAGTTGACAGCTCCCAAGGAAATGTTGTGTTTTCATTGGAATGCTTCCAGCCGTTGGTTGAGATGTGCAAAATTGGAATGACAGTCTTCTGGGTCATGAATGAGGTGAGAATTCCTGGTAAACTAAGTAAAATCTTTTTCCCCTCCCTGGATCAGAGAGAGCATCCTTAGCATTGTGAGGACTTCTGTTCCCAAGGGCCCTGCCTATGCCCAGGGTACTTCCTTTCAGTATCCTATGAACCTGAGGCGAATTTCTGTTGTGGCTCTGTGCAGGGAGGAAGTGGTGAACAGCACTCAAGACTCTGATGGGATCCATTTTGCCTCATTAATTCTGTAGGGCTAGTTTTGCTTCATTGCCTTCCACAGTTCACTGAGCTACCTGGTGATGAGGAATGCTTGTTTCTTTTTGGAGCATGTGAATGCTGTCTCTGTTTCCTTGTTACCACTTCACTAGATGCAAATCCACAACCTCATTTTAGCATGGTGGCCACGTCCAAATCGGGTTTTAGAAATAAATTCACTATAATGATTACATAGAATGTAATAGTTTCATTGTTTTAAAATGAGTGTTGCTTCTGTCTCCTTTCTGTATCCCAATCTTGTTGGTTTGCATAGAAACGCAAATTATGCTTGGAGTTGTTGAGATGGACGTTAGAGGGTGCCTGCAGCTATGTGGAACCATATCCAAACTCAGAGAGGCAGCCCAATGCCTATTGCTGCAGGCAAACTTCAGATGTCCCCATCTTACAAATTCCTCAATTTAACTAAACACAAATGTCTCTTTTATAGTTTACATCAAACCTCCAATTCTGTGCCAGAAATTAATATGCTGGAGCTCCAGCTGACCAGCATTATGAAAAGCATTTTGACTTTCTGTGACTGTGGCTTCCTGTTTAATATCTAATTAAAGAATAGAAACTTCGCTGGTGATGATAAGAGACAAAGTAGTAATTACCCAGAAAGAAATGGATGGCCTGTGATTACAAAGTACAGAATGAAACACTGGGTGAAATTTTCATACCTCAACTAAATTATGCCCAGAGTATTTATTCCCAAAATGAGATTTTGTTTTTGGGGACTGTATAAGTCTATTCACAATGTACACTTATCCGTAAAATTTACATATGATGTATGCAATATTTTCAAGACATTTTTTTTTTTCAGGAACCACTAGTACATTTTAGTGGAAGTTGATTTAATGTGTAATTCGGAATGAAGTTTCCTGATTAACTTGAAACCAGGTCTCTGCAACTGGGAAGCAGGAATTAGGGATGGTGCCAGATCTTTCCCAAGTGTCTTTGATGACTGTCCTTCAAAATCCTGAACGTTTCAGAATCAGCATCAGGATACTATGAGCAGTGACGGTCACTGGGGCATTGAATCGTAGGCTGTCTTTCTGTCTTAGGAGACATACATTATTGACACACCAATAATTATTTCTAATTTTCTCCCTTTCCCGACACCTTTCAGATCCATGGCTGCCCTATATTGTGGGGCAACAGAGAGTAAAGACTAGAGGGAGATCATGATGTGTTTCAGCGTCTTGGGGATTATTTTTGACCTCATGGTGCATCATAGCATCAAAGGAAGAGCTACCATGTCCCACATTCAACTCAGAGGGTCAAAAGCTCCTGGCGTTTATATAAATGGGTGTGTTTTTCCATATCACTCTATCTTTTCAGAACCCTTTAATTTACCCTAAACCTTTTACCATTCCAACATACATTCCATCAAGACAGGGGCTTCTGATGTATCATTTCAGGGGTCCCCTCTGAGGTTCGCATCTTTTTCTGTGTTTTTGGCATTTGAAATACCCATTCAAGAACACTGTGGAAGTTCCCAGATTGTCACAGGCACTCCTGATGTCTTAGAACCAGGCATGGCACTTCATGCGTGTGCTCTCGGTATCCATTATTCCGAGAGCAGGATAAGGTAAGAAAGCAAGTTCCATGTGTATGGCAGGTAGGAAAGGCAGCAGCTTCTAGCTCTGATGTTATAAAATTGCCCAAACATGAAAGAGAGACAGGCTACACACACCCTGCCTTTCTGTTTAAAAACAGCCAAAGTTAGAAAAGATGACACCCATCCTAAACAGTCTGAAAGGCTGCTGACAATTAGAAGGAAAGTCAATAAGCAAAAATCTATGGGGCCTATAACAGGAAAGAGAAAATGTAATAGAGAATGTCTGGCTCTTTATGCCAGACATTATGCTAGATGTTTTGCTAACAGTCTGCTCTTTCATTCTTGCAACTGCATTATCAGCCACACCTTATGTCTAAGGAGGTGGAAGATCTTCGAAGTGAAAGCAACTTTCCCCATTACACACATCTCATACAGAGAAGAGCTGGAACTCCACCAGACTATACCAGGCTGATTTTCCATAGCAACAGCAACAATTGCACCTCATATTTGAAGAGTGTTTTTTAGTTTACAAGACACTTTTATACATACACATATGTATGTGTATATAATTGTGTGTGTACATGTATAAAAGTGTCTTGTATGTATGTGTCTGTGTATGCATATGTATTTCTAATCTATGGCCAATGGGTTAAGGGACACAGCCTGAGTTGGAAGGGCAGTAGTTTCATGACTCTGGGCTTGGAGCACAGGGTACACAGCTTTGTGAGTGTGGAAAGGGCAATCCAATCGGATTTCATACCTTTCTTTCCTTCAGTAATTACTCTTCTCTCCAAAAATTAGTATTGAAAGAAGAACATGGAGATCATGCTTTAACAACTGTGGTTCTATTGGGAAGGCATATAATTGAGCAGAAGTTAACATTACCAGCATTAGAATAAAAGAAAGGTAATAATAAAAACACCTTCTACACATGGAGGGTCTGCTACAGCAAGCTGTCTGCCAGATGCTGCATGCCACTTACAGCTCCTAGCAGCCACACTTCAGAGTAGAAAAAGCTAAGAATGGAAAAAGTTAAGTGCACACTCATTAAAAATACACCTATTAGTGATATGACCTTAAATTTTTTCATTCTATTTCACTTTTTAAAAATCTTATGTCTTAACCTTCCATTGACTGAATGACTTTTCTAACAAGCTTCTGAATATTTGGAGAAGAGAGATGGAATCTTTCTCTTTCTGTATCACCTATAATGCATAGCACTTCACACATAAAAATAGGCACAATAAATACTTCCAGATTTCATTTGGAAAAATATAATCATAAGTCCAAACAGTGTGCTTCTATTTGGCCTTATAATTCCAGGCAAAACGTTCAAGTAAGGAGGTTTCTTTTGATTACAGCTCTTACTACATACAGGTTGATCCACAGAACCTTGCTCCTGGGTGTAAAATGCAGGACCTAAGTGTATTCTGATTGAGTTTCATGTATTCATGGTTCTAACCAAGAAATCATTGAATTGCTTTGACATCAGAAACATGAAGAAAACCATGGTACATATATTTGACAGTTTTTTTTTTTTTTTATACTATGAGAAGTTTTAGTCTCTTGAGGCTACACAGAATTACGCTCCCCTTTTTCAAGGGAGACTGTCTCTGTCCTCATCCTTTATGGAAACTCCATGACACCAGTTTAAAATCAGAGATGGGCATATGATGCATGCATTATAAGAACCCTAAAAAATGCAAAATATTTCCTACCTATCCTCAGTTGATGAGTATTTACTTTGACGTGTTGCAAGTTTATTTATGGAGCCCAAATTATGAGAGTGAGGACTCTTTTTTCAAAGCTTTGTATGACATTCCTCTGATTAGGACTGTGCATGGTGATTTGTTTTCAGCAAGAGTGCTGGCATGATGTGCCATCATTATTCAACATCTCATCTGAGCTCTGGCAGATTCCTCAGAGCTATTATGCATAGGCAAGTTCTAAGCATATTTAATGTGCTTTACCAATGGTTCATATTTTTTATCACTATAAAATAAACTTAACTGCATAAAGATTATGAACACAAAAAAATTCTAACCACATTTTGTTTCCCTTTTCATTTTTTAAATCTCCTTGTGTCAATTGTATTCATTTATAGAAAGAATATATATATCTATTTCTTTAGTTGTTAGAAGTTTTAGATAAGTGTGCTTCAGTAAGAAGGGAGGGAAGGAAGGCAAGGCATTTTACCTTCCTAATGCTGCTGTTTTCCTTCTGTTTTCGACAGTTTTCTCTGCACCGTTGGCAGGCAGCATGATGTAGTGTGAACTCTGAGAAATTTAGGCCCTGAGTTGTAATTCTGCCGTGTACTAGACATGTGACCTTGGGCAAGTCACCTGGGTTTCCAATACAATAAAGTCAAAACAATGATATAATAATATTCACTCTAATGCTACCCCATAGATGAAGTCATAGTATCACTGTGAAATCTATAAAAAGCAATGAAAATATAAGGATATCTGTTTCCTTTCTCTGTTTGGTGCCCTTTGAGTGCTCTTAAAATTGATTTTTAGTTTATTCTTTTAATCCTTCTCTGTGAAATCCTTTTGCTCACCTCTTGAGACCATCTTGATGCATTTGTGCTTTTGATCAACTACACATTTTTATCTCTAAAACTTTGCCCCTAGGGCCTTTTATGAACATGCTGTTCGGCTCTTCCCCCTCTTTTTCCTCCCCTTCTTCATTTTTTTCCTATTGCCTCTACCCTCGCCAAACTCTCGTCTCCTTTTTCACATCGCAATCTTTTCCTCCTCTTACCCACCTGTTTCTTCTTTCAGTCTCTATTTTGCAAAAGCCAAAAATATCTAAAATTCTAAAATTAATTCATACTCCTGCATGGACACGCTTCATGTGCTCATTCCTGAAACCGCAGTGTTTCCATATACTTCTCTAGAGCACCCTCCCCTCCTGCTGGGGCTTGACTAGTCGCTCCTGCCAGTGAATTCCTCCCTGCCTCTGGGCCCAGTGGATGCTTATTCCCTTACATGTGAATGACTCCTGTTGAACTTGCTGTTATTGCCATGCAGGTAGGTATGCATGTGTGTATGTGCATGCACACACATAGCAAGCATAACAATAAGCTTGTACATTTGTGGCCTGTGTCCATATTCACAATGCCACACATCGATCCTCACAGCAAGTCTTTGCTATGATCTAGGATAATTACAGTCTCATCCATTTATACAAAACAGGAAACAGAGACTGAGTGAGAGGATGACTTGAAAAGGTTGGCTAAGTGAGCAAGCTGGGACTCGAAGTCTTGTTTTCTGGCTCTGCATCTTGTGTGACTGGCCATGAAGGACTTGTTAGTTGCACCCTGTGAAGCAGTAGGCAGATGGTTACATTCCAAGGTGGCTAGTGTGATGATAAGTTGTTTTGCTCTCAACGAATACTCCAGGGTACCTCTGTGTTGAACCAGAGGGGCTCAGTGGAAATAAAATTTTACAATTAGCCAATCAGGGGCAGTTCGAGGTACTTCATTCTGCAACTCTTAGTGGCATTATGATCAATGAGATGGTATTTACAGCAAGTCAGAGAATAAGAGTGTCTGAGACCTCATCTGTTCTCACCCTCACCCCACTGCCATCTCTTGTTCCCTATTCTCATTTTGTCTCTATTCTCACTGTTGTCATCTGCTAGCAAGTGAATGAGTCTGTGACATTTATCAAGTGCCCCTGTAGATAGAGGACCACATTTTATCCAGGGGAGACTTACAAAGGGAAGAAGATACGAAGAAGATATGATGGAAGATATGGCCCCTTGGGTGAAAAATGTTCATGGTCTATTATTTCTTGATAGAAAATGAAACTTAAAACTCAGGAGATAGCAGGGGGTGGGGAGTTGGGGAGGGATAGCATGGGGAGAAATAACAGATATAGGTGATGGGGAGGAAGGCAGCAAATCACACTGCCATGTGTGTACCTATGTAACAATCTTGCATGTTCTTCACATGTACCCCCAAACCTAAAATGCAATAAAAAGTATATATATATATATATATATATATATATATATATATATATATATAAACTCAGGAGTTGATTTTAATGTCAAATAGCATGAAGACTGACTTTTTCTTCCCCCATGACAATATGCAAAGCTTCTGGCAGCAAATAAGATGAGCATTCAGTCAAAAGGCAAAGGCAAACACTGAGACAATTTCCCGAGTTCTAAGCCTGACTGTTTCATATAAAGAATCAATTAAATAGCAGCTACCAAAAGAAGCAATGAAATACCATGGTATCGACAGAACTGATTTAGATGTATGCATATCTGTATTTCAAACAAGATTCTGATCCAATTATGACATGATCTTCCTTCTCCAGGCAATTAATGAATCTCTGAGTATTTCCTTTGAATGGATGATTTCCGTCTGTCCGCTTGCAGTGTAACCACTTCCATGCATTCTGATTTATTTTTAGTGCTACTAACAGTTGTAGTGTTGTAGTTTGTCTTCTAAATAGGAATTACATTATTCTAACGTCTGGGAGCAGGCAACTTTTCTGTATTACTGCCTGCCAGGAGACCATGAAAAGCTTCAGGTGTTTATGTACATTTGCATAACTGCTCTATGATAGGCTGAAGTGAAAGAAGATCAGATTTGATGGAGGTAGCAATTCTAAAAGGAAATAATGGAAGCAATCTGTCAAGGCTGTCTGTAATCACTACTGCACCTGAAAAACCACACTGCATTTGCTGAACAGCATTAAATTCTGACAGCTGTAAAAGTCACACACATTTATTCCTGCTGCACATCAAGATTTACTGGACAGGTTTACTTCAACTATCATGTCAAGTTGGCAAAGTAGGAGAGGGGAAAATAGGAAAACATGTTCACTGCATTCATAGTTCTAAAGTTAGTGGCTTAAAAAAAAAAACACGCACTCAGTTTTGTGCATGATTCATGAAAAAAAAGCAGTGCCCCAAGTTATACCAAGGTTATCAAGGTGACTGCAAGATCAGTTTCTTCACCGAGTGGCTCTGGATCTACCCACACATGCAGTTGATGCCTCCTGGGACCCTGTTTTAGGAGCTCCAGGTCTCAAGGGACATGTTCTTGAGACATTTCTACACTGGCACTGTGGTCAGTCACTGTACAGTGGGGTTTTGTGCCATAAAATGTAACTCCAGAGTTGATGAACTCATGCCTTTAGCAAGAGCAGGTAGGAAGCAAGCAGAAAGCAAGAGGTAGAAGATGTGGATTGAGGAGGAGAAAGAATGGGGTGTAAACAGAGATTCTGAAGAAGCAGGCTGAAGTGGAACCTCAAAGGTGTACTAATTTTACTTTTAACTAGTTAGGTCTTGATCAAATTTATAGTTCACGATTTTTACGGAAGGGTATGTGGCACATTTCCCTTGTCACAGCACTTGTTCTTTGTGACTGTGTCATTTGCATGCCATCTCCTGGAACAGCCACATGGCTACTGTATGTGCTGGAGAGCCAAGCACAGTAACCCCTTTTGATGTGGACACTGAGGTGGCGGTGTTAAATTGCTCCCCGTAGGTGTCATCTGGGGCTTAAGAGTCTTCCCTTGGGGCTGTATAGGGAGCTGAACACGGCTACCTGCTTTCCAAACTCTTCTTTAAGAAACCTCTTCTAGCATTTCCATTCTCATTAGAAATCTTAGAGGTTTCATTTTGTCCTTCCAGTATTTATGACTTTTCATTTAATATTGAATTACAGGTGATGCTATTAATATTTTGGAATTATAAGATTTGAATGGTCATAGTGTAAATTTAAAAAGAAAAATGATGAGACACTTACTTCAAAAGAAAATGAAAATCGTATTTATTCTCTAGAAGCACAACCAAAAGGAATGAAAGAATATAAAACCCGTCTGACACCCCACACAGCCATTCACTCCGGAATTTGCAGTTGCTGTTCCTCTTGACAAGAGATCATGAAACTCAATGATTCCTGAATTCCATCGTCTTTCAACCTGAATCAAAATAATTAAGTATAAATTACCCTTGGCCATATGACCCAAGGGAAAAAGAAAGCCTTTAATTTCATAGAATTTTATAAAAAAGGTCCTCACAAAAAGGCAACAAAAGAAGTTATGCACCCATCAGGGTGTTCAACGAGAGACCTGTGGCCATTGGGAGAACCAAGTGAGGCCGGATTTAATGTTCCCATTAAAGTGTTTGATATTTTTATTCATGTAAGAAAAATACCTGTGCTGAAAAATAGTTTGAGGCAATAAATAACAATATGGCAAACATTGAATTTCAAGCCGTTTGTAACGAGTCTGGTTTCCACAGGCCAGTTTGGCAGGATCCTGCAAAAACCCCTGAGAGTTCAATTTAAAATCTGTAAAAGAAAACTGGGTTTCAAGTCCCTGGAGTTAGCCAGTGGGGAAAGTTTATCTTAAGGGAGGAGATGTAAGCCTGGAATAATAGCCATCTTGTGGTGTGACTGAAAACCAAGTGACATGAGGGAGAGAGCTGTCTACAGACCCTTTAGGAGCAACGCAGAAAGCCCAGGACGGCATGAGGAGCAGCCAGTCACCAAGGCGAGGGTGGGAAAAGGCCAGTCGTGAAAAGCCTGGGGGAAGAGGATTAGCAGCAGACTTGGGATGCAAGGGCTTGGACTCCTATACAATCACTTCGGTGACTATGAAGAAAACCCAGCCGGGCACGGTGGCTCATGCTATAATCCCAGCACTTTGGGAGGCTGAGTCAGGTGGATAACTTGAGGTCAGGAGTTCGAGACCAACCTGGCCAACATAGTAAAGCCCCATCTCTACCAAAAATATAAAAAATTAACCGGGCATGGTGGTGTGCGTCTATAATCCCAGCTACTTGGGAGGCTGAGGCAGGAGAATCGCCTGAACCCTGGAGGTGGAGGTTGCAGTGAGCCAAGATTGTGCTACAGCACTCCAGCCTGGGAGACAGAGCAAGACTCCATCTCAGTTTTAAAAAAACAAAAAACAAAAAATAAAAGGAAAAAAGAAAAACCCAAGGAGCAGAGCTAGAATGATAGGAGCAGACATGAGAAAAGGAGACAAAAGGGAAAAAATTGTTTTGTATTGATTTAAGAGAGGTGGCTTTCAACCCAAGGGCATTTACCAAGGGAAGATGTTGGAGAGCCCGTGTCACAGCACACATGAAGCATGGTCCAGCAAAATCACATGGGCGGGAACATCCTCAACAAGTCAATGGTATAAGCACATAGTTTTGACAATTCAAATTCATAAAAATAAGACGTGTGCCATGCTTCAGCTTTCTCCTGAAGAACTAGCTAGAGATAGGGCCACGTCTGGCAGAGCAGCTTAGTGGTGACTCCCCCTAGTTGCAAATAATTTTAGAAACACAATTCATTACCATCAAATGGAAAGAGTAAACCAGGGAGAAACAGTGCTCTAATTGACTATAGACATAAACGGGAAGAAACGATTATCTTGCAAAAGTGACTGCAAAGTTGGGAAGTTTAGGATAGGAATATGAATTCAAAACATGGCAAGGGAAGATGTGGTCAGCAAGTCTTCACTAGCATTTTATTTAGAGGACAAGATAAAGTTTCAATGAATATAGGCAATAGCCAGAAAAAGAGAAAAAAAAACATCAGCTCAAGAAATCATCCGAATGTAACCGACAACTAAGAAATGTTGTTGTTCTTATAACCATAGACATATCATAGACAATGCCATTTGTCCCTACCGTTTTTGCCATACGGAAAAAATGATTAGGAAGGCTATCTTTGTGTAAACTATCCCAAATTGTCCATGGAGACAATTTTTTCTCTAGTTATGACAGATTTACAAGAATTAAGTCTTGTGTGTTTGGGAATATTTGTGGCAGTAGGTTTCCATAACATTTAGACAATCGTGGAAACGAAAAGCTCAGAGACTCAAGGGACATTAATAATGATAATTTTAAAGGAAGAGAGGGAAAAGCTTAAAAACTATTACCTCCACTGTTGAAAGTAATTTTTGAAAGGCCACTTAGGGACTCCTGATTTCAGAATTTATGACCCCTTCTCAATTCAATTTCTATTCAATTGGCTGATTGGTTTCCTCTGAAGATGTCCTTTCTTTCAAATTTATTTCTTTACGCCTCTCCAGATATCCACACATCTAGTTCTAACCTCCGTAGTATGATTTAATGCAAGTCTTCAGTCACTCATTATCATTTACTTGTTGAGAGCCTAGAAATCTAGAGAAAGGGATAAGCATAGAGGTGCATACGTGGAGTAGGTTATAAGGAGTTGGTTGAGTGAAGAGGTGTGGAGATGGCACAGCTGGCAAAGATGCGAGCTTGCTGGCTTGGAGATGTGAAGTGGCAGGTGGTGTGGTGAGAGCTTCGGGAGTGCAGTGTGTGGGCGGAGCTTCTGCTTCTGCAAGTCAGAAGGTGGGCGGTGATGCAGAGGTGTGTGGATGGGTTTGGGTTTGGGTCAGAAAGGGCCCTTCATGCCCTGTAAGGAGCTGGGTTTGGATTGTAAAGGGATCTTTCAAAGGATTTTAATGAGAGTTGTGAGATACTTGGATTTATCTTTTAGAAAAATTACTTTGATGGCAGAGAGGAGGATGGACTGAAAGGGGCTCAATTTGGAAGGCAGGGACCCATGAGAATGCTGCTGTGGGGACCCAGGGGAGAAGTCTTGAAAAGCCTGAACTAAGGTCCTGGCAGTATAGGTTTAAAAGGTCAAAATTTGGAGTGCCACTTAGCGGAGTGAATTGGGAGAGATTTATCATTAATTGGACATAGGAGTGGCAAGGAAGATGGAGGGATCAAGGGTGACTGTTAGATTTCTGACAAGGAAAATTGAGCAGATGGTGACATTTCTCATCAAGAGGACAGCATAATGAAAGTGAATTTTCAGGGAGAGACGGTAAATTCAGATCATCCTCACTGGTGCGCTTGCTCGCTCTCGCGCTCTCTCTCTCTCTCTCTCTCTCTCTCTCTCTCTCTCTCTCTCTCTCTCTCTCTCTTTCTCTCTCTCTCTCTCTCTCTCTCTTTCTCTCTGTCTCTCCCGGGCACACATACAATACCATCATGCTCTTGCTGTGGGAAAAACAAGTTATATTTGAAAACAAATTTAGTCATTGCTTCAGGAAGAAGTCCTTGTGAAAAGTAGTTTTTTTTTTTTTTTTTTTTTTTTTTTTTTTAAATGGGTCTCCCGTATACCATCTGTGATGCCCACGTGCTTCCTGAACTTGGAGAGGCTCTATGTGGCACAGGCAGTTTTGGGGGTGAGTAATTTGTAGGTCTGCTAATATATCAATGACTCTGCGGTCCTGACCTCAAAGAACTTTGAGTACAGAATATCTTATGACATTACTGTTCTTAAAAGGTCTGACATCAGATTAGCCCTTACTAAAAGAAGAGTCTTCAAAATAAGCAGTTTGGTTGAAATATTTCCAGTTGGCTATTTAGTATTTTGCTAAACTTCCCTTTACAAACTTTTGTTTTTTCATAAGCCCATACATACATTTTCCTCACAATTCTATATTTTGACAATGTCCCTACTGACTTATTTTTATAGAATAACTCTTCTGACTGTCAATCACTTTATCAAACAGTTTCTGGACTCACCGCAGTCCTGATGGCCAGCCTCGGACATGCCTCGGTTTGTGGGTCTCCTCTTGCCCTCATGCGCCATGGCTGTCACATGCTTTGTGTGGGGCTGACCGGCCCAGGCTTGGCTGGCCTCCTGGCTTGCTTTCTGAATATCATATTGAGACTCCCAATCTCATCATCATTCTGCTGACTTATCTTGAGCACAAAGATGACTAGAACTCCAGTTCTTTTTATAATGTCACTTTTTAGTCACATTTTCATCCAGATGAATTTTGATTCCAACAGCTGACCTTTACACCTACCCATGGATTTGATGCCTTGTTCCAGCCTGTGGCTTATTAAGATAACATAATGTATAAAATGTAATAAAAAATAATAAATATAAATAAATACACATATAATTTCCCTATTATAAATTATATCCAATATTTAATATATTTAATATATATTTAACATATAAATTGTAGATATTTATTTATAAATGTAAATATATTATAAAAATGATGAGATATAAAATTAACAAAATACATGTAAATATACTCAAACGCACACACAGAAGTATGCATGTGTGTATGTACATGTGTGTGCACATGTATATATTTGGCAGAGTGCAAGTTTCTTTAATGAGAAAGGGACATGGACATTTTGCTCTGGGTACATGAGCGGTGCAAAGGCCAAGACGCTGGTCTGAGACAGGAGCCTTGCCGGGGAGGGTAGTGTTGCTCCTCTCCCAGCTGTGTGGTCCTGAGATTGGCTGGAGTTCACATCTCATGTTTCAGTCTTACCAGCTCTGTGACCTTGGGGAGGACAGTGAACCTCTAAATCACGCCTCCTCGGCTGCTGAATGGAGTGATCATGACACTCACATGCTGTGTTGTAGAGGAGACTGAATGAAACCATGCCCGTGGAGTGCCTTGCCAAATGCCTTGTGCAAAATAAGCCCTCGGTAAATCAGTTATGTTAGTGTGTGGTGGCAATTACTATCATTTCCCTCTTTCTAGTGCTGCTTGTGACCTTTCCCAGGGTTAAAGGATGATTTAAATAAGGAGAATCTTCTTAAACTGTTTTTGTAGAGGGTGTGTGTGTGTGTGTGTGTGTGTGTGTGTGCTTGAGCAAAAACATGACTGCAGTAGATTTTTAAGTTCCATCAATACCTCAAACTGAAAGGCAGCTTATAGAGTACATCACTGAGTCTTCTGGGTAGAAGATCTTGCAAATGGATCTAGGTGTATTGTGAATCTGAAAATCAAGTTAGGTTGAAAGTACTAAGCTGCTTTCAGTTTTGTTTTTCTGAAGAGACAAGGGCTGTGAGGTCCTGGGGTTATCCAGGAGACAGATAGATTCCAAACTGGTGCCAGACCTCCCTGAGCCAAGTCCCTCATCTCCCACAGAGGCTAATGGCTGTAAAGAGCCATAAAACCACAAGATGCGAATGGTAGCCAGAGCCTGCTGTAAACCTGAAGCCTCCCTCATGCTCACTCTAGTTGTATGGTTCTATCTAAGCACCATTTTTTCCTGGATTATTTTGACCTTGAATGTGATGTTGCTGTTGTGGTTTCGGAGGCTTCTGACGGCTGTGGCTTCAGTGTTTTTGATTTCCTCTTGTTGCAGCAGTTTCAGTTAGAAGCTCAGTCATGGGTGCTCAGGAACAGGCCTCACCCAGACACATTTTTGGTGTCTGTGTCTTTGCCAGTCTCTCTAAAGGCTGTCGAGTTAGGCAGTGTCAGAAACTTCATTGTATCAAAGACCGGTATCTGGGGCGCTATGATCAGTTGTTAAACAACAGTAAGAGCAGTATCTGGTTCAGCATCTGAAACTTTATTCTGTAAATTATGGAATACTTACAGAGTGTCTGCGATGCATCAAGTGTCAAATTCTGTTGGGGATACGATGATATATAAGACCTTCCTGTCTTCAAGTCACTTACATTCTGGTGTTAGAGAGGGACAAATAAACAGGAAATGTTTTAAGTGCAATGACCGTCAATTCCAGGCCCTGTGGGAGTGTGGGCAAAGGGCCATGGTCTAGCCTTCCTGGGGAAGGGATGCTCAGAAAAGGTTTTGGAGAGCTGGGATGAGTTCCAGTTGGGAGCAGCTGGGGGAGAGGAGAGTAGGGAAGGAATTCCTGACAGAGAGAAGAGTGTGCTCAAAGTCCTGGAGGTGAGAGAGAACATGCTGTGTCCGGAGGAGCTGTGCAAAGTTCAATGTCTATCTGGAGCATAGATTCCAGGGCCTGGGGAGGAGGCAAGATACAAGCCTGAAAATCAAGAAAATATTTGATTATAACAGCTTTGAAAGCCAGATGACAGAGCTTCATCTGTAGGATTGTAGGGGCACGTTGAAGGATTTTAATCAGGGATAAAATGATCTGACATTTGCATGGCCCCCTTCCAGAATTCACTCAAGAGACCAAATTACAGAGCTGAAGACTGCTTGATGAGCAAACAATTGGAGCAAAAGAGCTGAGTGATCAGAGGAAATGATCCCAGCCAAGTAGCCAAGCTGGGTGATGTATACCTCTGTGATCCTGCCTAAAGAACTGGGTATTCTGTCTAAAGAACTGGTCCAGCTATGCAAACTCCTTCCCAACCACTGAGCACACCCACTCTCTGGATAACCACCACCTCTAAGGCCGCCACTGCTGCATCACCACACCCTCGTTCCCAGAATGAGTGCTTGTTTCACAGGGCTTCTTGTTAGAATGATGTTTTCCCAATGAACTCTCAGGTTCCATTCATTAGAAGTACACTCAGACTTCATTGTTTCCAGTAGGGTACTGTGGGAATGACGGCCGCAGGAAATGAACTCCTGTGGTCTCATGGGGGGGGATGGACAGTGCAGTGGCCGGCCGGCCCCGCTCCCCAATGGATCAGTAACAAGAACACCACCAAAAATACCTGATTGGAGGAGAAGCAGCATGGGGCTGGCAAAACATGAACTGTGAAGCAGAAAGCAGTTGCATTTGATTTCTTCTCTTCCATTTTCTCCCTATTCAACTTCGGGCAAGTGACATCATTTATCTGAGCTTTTGCATTTTTGCGTGTAAAATGGAATCAATGGGGCTGTCCTCCTGCGGTTGCTGAGAAGACTGGATGGGTTAATGTCGCTGAAAATGTTTCATAAATTGTTGCTTTATACACAGTGTAAAAATACAGTGTGTACTGGAATGCTCACATTAAAAATTTATCTGCACTTTTCAAACCGAATCCTCAAAATAATCCTTTTTTATAAGAAACCAGAGGCTGCAGGAGATAGATTGCATTGCTCATGATCAAGGAGCTGTGAAGGTGGAGACAGAATGGATTGTCTGTTCTTCCGGTTTCTGGATCAGGGCTCTCACTACCACGCTGCTCAGCTGCTTAATGAAAGCCAAAGGTTCATCTCTCTGGCTTGTGCTGCTCAATCAAGGACTCTGTGTACTTTCCTCCCTTGGAATTGGAAGTGCAGACACCTAATTATAACTTTCGATTGCTTGAAATTATAGGGCTATAGAGTGACGGGCACGTGCTTCTGAGGAAAATCATATTCTACATCCTGAAATAACCATCTCCTTTTTTCATATTCAAGACAAATGCAGTGATCTAGCACATGCATCATGCACTCAAAGTGTTTCCTAGGATGACTTGGAAGCTTTGAAAATAACTCTTTATGGAAATAAGGGGTGGGCTATTACGTCATGCTTCTCCATCCAATCATTTAGGTTTTAACCGATGCTGCCCCAAACCACTGGGAAGAATTCGGAGGACTTATTTATGGCCAGTGAGAGTGCTGGCTTCCTGAAGAGGACCTCATATTGGAGGAGGCAGGGCACTGGGCATAGGGTACATAATGGAATGACAGATGGCAACTTCAAAAATTCATCAGGAAGTAGCAATTTTATTTTGTTTTGTTTTTAGACAGGGCCTCATTCTGGCTTCCTGACTCCTTGCACGCCTCCCTGACTCTCCCTCCTCTTTCCCTCATGATGACATCAGTCATTGGACAGAGGGCCCACTCAAATCCAATGTATCTTCATCTTAACCAATTCCATCTACAAAGATTCTGTTTCCAAATATCACATTCTCAAGTTCTGGTGGACGTGAATTTTTAGGAAAACATTATTCAGCCCCCTATAATCTCCATTTATATAGCAGGAGAAAATATACTAAAGCACTTCAAGCAAGTAAAGGATGTTGAAGATAAATCACTTTAAAGGCCAGTATCAACTCAGCCACTGGGTTTTCATTTATTCTCAATAAAACCACCAGACTTGCCCCATAAAGTGTGTCCACACTACCCATAGCAGCACAGGAGGGAGGACCCAGTCCTCCACTTGCTTTCACTGAGACCTCCCTTCCCTTGCATTGGCATAGCCAGCCTAATCGCTGCAAGCTGGCCACTTACGGGAGCACTTCTAGGAAGCAAGCTATAATTAAAGCTGATTACTAACTCTTTCCCATGAGAACATCAGCACAAATCTCAACTAGTCAGGAAATATTAATTTTTTGAATAGACCTCCATTTGAGAAAACTTGAAATTCTGTGTTTTCTCTGTATCTACTGGCCAAGTATTTGCATTGGACTTCAAAAAATGAATATAATTATAGCAAGTGGAGAAGGTCATTGTTGACAGGACAAACACTGGAGAATAAACACAAGAAAAGACCCCTGGTGTAAGCAGTCTTGTTGTACGGATTGGTGTGGCTGCAGCAGTGGGTGTTTGGAGTAGGCAGCGGGAGATGGCACCTCCTTTCCCAACACTATGCTATTTCCCCTCCAAGCCTTGGTGCGGGCATAATGTTGTGAGTGGACCTGGCATGAGTGGGTGGTCCTCTCTTTCCTCCCGTAGCACCTGGTCAGTGTCTTCATTATGTCACCCATGCCACGCATCACAATGTTCATTTGATCAGTTGCCTCATTTCCAGACTGAGTTTTCAGAGGGAAGTTTCTATGTAATTCTTCTTCTTTTTTTTTTTTTTTTTGAGACGTGGTCTCACTCTGTCACCCAGGCTGGAGTGCAGTGGCACAGTGTCAGCTTACTGCAACCTCCACCTCTCAAGTTCAAGTAATTCTCCTGCCTCAGCCTCCTGAGTAGCTAGGATTACAGGCACGCTTCACCACACTCAGCTAATTTTTGTATTTTTTCAGTAGAAATGGGGTTTCACCATGTTGGCCAGGCTGGTCTTGAACTCTTGACCTCAAGCGATCTGCCTGCCTTATCCTCCCAAAGTTATGTTATTCTTCTTTGTAGCCCTAGTGCCAAGCACCTGCCTGATCAGAGCTCATTGAATATTGTATAAATAAAATGCTTAGAGCAGAGTAAGGCCATACGTCAAGATTAATGAATGCCTTGGGAATACTCCAGAATTCTTCAGACAACTCTGATGTTTGAATGGAAGAGATAATTTGTCTTTCCCTTCTCCGACCGATCCCTCTGGGGACATTCAGGCATTGAGGTAAATAAAGCAGAGTTCATGTACATCTATTTTTCTGTTTTCTCTTATTTAATCTGGAAAATCAGAGAGACCCATGATTTTAAGAAAGACAAGGACCAAGCATTGAGCAACTCTCAGATGAATTGTCATTGGAATTTCTGTTTGATGGACAGAGTTGGGGCGGTGGAGGTGGTAAGTGTGTGAGGACGTTGGAAGGCCATTCAGCTGCATATTCATAAAGCAGGAACGAATCACTGAGAGCAGTGTTTCAGCGACAGATTGTGTTGTGGTCTCCAACTCCTCATGCTCCTGCCTGCTGGAGGGTGTCATGTCCTACTAGTTGCCGTGGGACTGTCAGTACTGCCATGGAGGGGACACTTCTCTGTCTCTTTGCTGGGTTTGGCCACTTGACTTCTTTGGCCAAGGAAATGTGGTGGATGTAGCATAAGCTAGGTCAAGGCTGAAGTTTTAATGCAATTACTGTTAGTGCTGCCAGAGGATGGGTGTGACTAACACACAGGTAGCTCCCTGGGATAAGGAGACACATGCCACAGGGGATCCTCAGCTTTTGTATAGTATGAACAAGATATCAACCTCTGAATGAGAAATAAGTCTTGGTATTGCAAGCAACTAAAATTTTGGGATTGTTAGCACAGCAAAGTTTGCCGATATAATTTCAGATTTGAGCAATTTCAACAGATTCACTTTAAAAAGAGCTGGAATCGCCAGGTGCAGTGGTTCATGTCTGTAATCCTAGCACTTTGGGAGGCCAAGACGGGTGGATCACCTGAGGTCAGGAGTTTGAGACCAGCCTGGAAAACATGGTACAAAATACAAAAATTAGCTGAGTGTGGTGGCACATGTCTGTAGTGTTGGCTAGTCGGGAGGCTGAGGTGAGAGAATTGCTTGAACCTGGGAGGCAGAGGTGGCAGAGAGCTGAGATCTCACCACTGCACCCCAGCTTGGGCAACAGAGCGAGACTCAATCTGAAAAAAAAAAGAAAGCTGCAATCAAAATAAAACAAAAACGTCTATTATGTTAACACAATATTTCGTTTTTTTCTAGTTTATTTTTTAATGCTTTCATGTTGCTATTTCACTGAATCCTGGTTGTCACTTTGTTAGGATAGATATTACAATCTCTATTTTCTAGATCTAAAAGTAAATGAGACTTACCCACATCTCACAGACAGCAAATGACATAGCTAGAAACTGAGCTCTGAATTTTTTATATTAAATCTCAGGCTATCACACCATGGCTTCCACTGAGCTCGGAGGGGGGATGGTTAACAGAACTCTTGTGATGCGGTTTGGATCTTCTCCATTCAAATCTCATTTTTAATTGTATTCCATAGTGTTGGAGGTGGGGCCTGGTGGGAGGTGATCGGATCGTGGATGGGGCGTCTCATGAATGGTTAGCGCCATCTGTTGGTGCTGTTCTCATGACGGTGAGTGAGTTCTCGTGAAATCTGATTGTTTAAAAGTGTGTAGCACCTCCTCTCCTCTCTGTCTCTGCTGCTCTGGTCATGTGAAGTTCTGACTCCCCCTTTGTCTTCCACCATGATTGTAAGTTTCCTGAGGCCTCCCCAGAACTTGAGCAGATGCCAGCATCATGCTTCTTCTACAGCCTGTGGAACTGTGTGCCAATTAAATCTCTTTTCTTTCTAAATTACTCAATCTCTGGTATTTCTTTATAGCAATGAGAGAATAGACTAATACAACTAGTGATGACCAGAATTTCACTAGTTTGGGGGTCCTATTTTGGCCAGGGCTACAGTGGCTTCAACTGTGAATTCTTGACTTGCAAGGATGGAAATGAGGCATACAGTGGTGACCCTCTGGGATGGGTCTCCATCTCATTTACAAAACTGTCAAAATAAATGCACATTCATTTCTATACAAAATATGCTGGAGAAAGTGCTAGGACACTCATGCACATTCTCACACACGTCACCTTGGGAATGGTATGAATCAACATTGCTGGTTGCAAGCAGGAGTGATATTAAAAATGTTTACCAGTGAGAATACACAAACACTGAACAATAAGAAGGAATTCCACGACCTGGAGCATCTCTTGGGGAGGATCTTTCCATGGTTTTTGGACAGTAATGAGAACTTTGTCAGCAAAAGTGGTAGCAGTAGATGTGGGGTGTGCCGTATGGTGATTCGGGGTATTTAACCAATGCATATAGAACTAGCTCCATGTTTAACAATTGGTGCAACCAAATCTATGTATAATAATTAAATACTAGCCATATTTATTTGCAGGAAGGAAAGTGATTTGTTAAGAGGCTGCCTGGTCATTCCCACAGTTGAAGAAGGATCTGGAGGACCAAGCCTGGAAAGGACTTGGGGGAGGTGCAGCTCAGACAAGCTCCTGGCAGAGGCTGGCTGGGGTGTGGCACTCATTCTGAGGTGGCCACCCCTGGGCACTTGTCTGCAGTGCAGCTGGAGCCATCACCTACAGTTTGCCCTGTGCCTTTGGGCCACTCTCAGCGGCTCAGAGTTCTAAACAAGGAGCTCCCTGGTGGCCTGGCAGCTACTAGGTGTAAAGGAGGAAACACATCTTTCTTTCTTCAGATGCCTACCAACCTTGGCAACACTTCCAACCAGAAGAGAAGCTTGGATGCTGGGCAGCTGGCGGGACAGATCTCTCTTCAGCAACTAGATTTTATTATGTCCCAACGGCCTCACAATGGCTGGCCGTCCACTGGAAGGCCACTTTGAGGACAGGTTGTGCTTTTTATCTTGACATATGCAAGCTCCAGCAAATATTTCCATGGTGTCCTGCATTTTTCCTTCACAGATTGGGCCTGCCTGTAACTGCATGGTCCATGTTTGTCTTCCATGACTGATCAAAAGCTCCATGAACATGCAGGGCTCTGATGTCCTAGACACTGCTGTATTCCAAGACATGGACCTCAAAATAAACTCTCAATAAATGAATGAATAAGACACATTGCCCCTTTCTATATCTATCTGTCCTAGTGAGAATGTACATTCTTAGGACAATTCTTATTTCATGGCAGACACTTCATGACTTGCTACAGCTTCAGTAAGTACCACACGCTGGCAACAGAAGTGTATAGTCTCAGAGTTCAGGAGTGAGAAGTCCAAGGTCGAGGTGTTGGCAGGGTGGTTCCTTCCAGGGCTGTGCAGGGGCATCTGTTTCAGGTTTCTCTCCCAGCTTCCGGGGTTGCCCACAACCTTTGGCCTTCCTTGGCTTGTAGAAGCATCACTCGAACTCTACCTTCATCTTCGTGTGGCATTTTCCCACATGCATGTCTGTCCAAGTTTCCCCTTCTTATAAGGACACCAGTCATATTGGATTAGGGCTCACCCTAATGGCATTATTTTAACTTGATTAACTCTGTAAAGCCCTATCTCCAAATAAGGTCACATTCTGATGGACTGAGGGTTAGGACTCAAAATATCTTATTTGAGGGGACACAATTCAATGTATAACAGCCATTACATTTTTTGTTTTAATTTTTTTCTGTAATTTTGTGAGTCCTGGCAACTGATATTAAATATATCATTGGGAAATCCAAATACATTTGTAAGATAGGGAAAGACTAAACAAAGATTGATAAAAGGAATCAGTCATACTCCTCTCACCCCACTCCTAGGTTAAAAAAAATGCATCTCCACTTGGAAAATGAGGCGTGTGGTGCTATGGTGCCTGTCACCTGCCTGCTGATATAATCTGTTCCATTGGTTGCAAATTGGCCTGTGATACTGAGCCCTGTCCAAATGCCCTCTTGGGCTGCACCCCCAGGTTGTCCCCCACAGGCAAATCAAGAAGATTCACTTCTCCTTTGTATCTAGAAGAGACAGATCTGGAAGAAACACAGAGCCCCCATGTTATTTTTATTTAGAAAATAGAAGATGAAATATCTCGCTGCACCTGCTAAGATTTGCTCTCTCATTAGAGTAGAACATAGCACCATCCACCTATGGAACAAGTTTTCTTCTCTCCTAAATAGATGTAAGTTCAATGGTATCAGGTCAATACTAATTTTCTATTTAGGCTCAGGATTTATTTGCTGTGAGGCAGGATGGGGTGAGCCATTCTGTCTGCTGTTGGAATTGCTCGATATGTCCCATGCAGCAGGCTGGAGGGCCAAATGTTTCCCTGGACAGCATCTTTAGGGCACTGAACTAATGCCTCTGTCAACAAGAGAAAATACTAAGGTTGCATCCACTAAAGGGAATTCTTTCTTCATAGATTTGTATTAGCTGTGAATTTTCTGCCTGAAACCCTGACACAGACAGAAGGAGAAGCTAAAATAACTTGAGTCAACAACCAAATAGGGATAAGTGAGTGGCGTGTGCATGTATGTCCCATTTAATGGCACGTGTGGGTGGGGCCTGTCCCTGGAGACTGCTCTAGAGAGAGACTTGGAGACAACACAAAATGAATTGGGAAGCTGTAGGAAGAGGAATGTGCTATAGTTAAGGGACAGATTTTTACCAACTCACATTTCCACCTGGCATTTCTGCAAAGTTCTGCTATAAAAATGACTTTGGATTTTTTGACAGAGCTTTGAGATAGGTAACTGTACCCAAAATGAAATGAATTGACTTTTTTTTCTAGACATGTGGATAGAAAATTTTTTTTTTCTTTGAAACTGTCACTTGCAAGCTCAGCTCTGGGTTATGGATTAGTTGCTGGGCAAGGCTGGCAGTTCTGAGGGAGGCCAGCTGGGAGGGTCATGGTGGAGCCTGGGATATGGTGAGAAATGACAAATACCAGGTGAGTCTCAGGTGACGAGGGCAGGGCTTGTCCTGTGGAGCGGGTGCGGAAGCCTGGGATTCAGCTATCAGGGGAGGTGTCCACTCTACCTGCTAGAAGTCAATTTGAAAAGGAGCCTCAGTTAAGTTGAACCTCAGGAAAATGCCTTTTTGATGCCCAAACAATTGGTGATTGTCGATTTCACATCCAGGGGCCCAATCAAATTGCCATGTGAAATTAACCAGGATGACAGGTGAGAGGCATGCCCCTGCTGGTGGCAACTGACTTTCACTGCCCCACTGTTGATAGCTGCTCCTTCCTTCCTAACCCCAGGGGCGGCTGCTCAATTGCTTTTCACGGCAAAAGGTGCTGGACAATGTTCGAACTGCTAAACCCCAGGAGAAGATGCTCAAGACTGTCTGGTGAGTCAGAGACTTTAAAATGTTTTACCATTTCTCCCGTTCATTTCCAGTCAAAACTCTCTTTCCCCTCCCAAATCTCCATTTATACTTAAGTTTAAAAGTAAACTCATTATAGGAAAGTCAGACATGAGTAGTAGGGTGTGCTCTGTCATCTTAATTTTCTTGATATTATTTGCTGCACATTATGGTAAAGAGCATGGCTCTGGAGCTAGCCTGCCTGCATTTGAATCCTGGGTTTTCCCAACTGTCTGTGTAACTTTGGGGATGTTATTTGTTTTCTCACTCCCTTAGCTTCCTCATCCTTGAACTTCACTGATGACTTTCACTTAGAGGATATTTTGAAGAAACGGTCTTTGTCCAATGACATCTTGCCCTTTTCCGTGCCTAATGCCAAAATGTACTAGGAGGACATGAGTATTTTATTAACCTTAAACCTGCTGAGTGTCTGCCCTGTGCCAGGGGTGTGTTTTCATTTGATCTGCCCATCAACTATTTGCCATTCCTGCTTTCAACTCAGAAGACAGGTGCTTTGCTTGAGTACTGAGTTGACAGGTGGCAGCTCACAGGACTGAGTCCTGGCACCAAAGTTCTGGATTCAATGTTCTTCCCATTACATGATGATCAACCATCTGCCATCAGAGGTGGCCCTTCCCTGGGCTCGCACGTGGTACCATGGCCCAGAACTGGGAGGAGCGCCCACACTCTGGGCTGGATACCCCTCCCTCTCACAGTGGTGATATAGTTTGGGGCAGCTTTTCAATCTTTCCGAGACTCAGTTTCCTTGTATGGCTTAGACAGTCTACAGATTTGCTCTAAAACTACACATTTTAAGAAAGTGGTGCTGGTGGAAACTTTGCACTAAAATTTGTGCCAGTGCCTCACATGGTTGTTGTCAACATTCCTTCCTGAGCATTTTGAGAATTTTTTGCTCTCTTCTTCTGCATCTTCTGGCACCCCACCCCCACCCCACTCCTCCCGCCATGCACTGACAATGTGATGAGCTTTGTGACATTTGGAATAAGGCCTTTGTGTATGAAATTAAATGTCAACCTGCTTGAGTTGCTTCCAAATTTCCCTGGGAAACTTATGCTGGCATTTAATTTCTGATTAATATTATACTCTGAAACTTCTGGAGTCCAATATGCTTTCGTTGAAAGCATTAGTTTTTATTTTAAGAGATCTGTGAAGTTCACATTGGAGAAGTTATTTCAAAAGCTCGATTATATCCACTTTTGCAGACTCTGGGAGATGCTGTGTGCAAGAGTGACATGTTTTCATATCTGAGCTTGGTCTGGCCCTCTGATGCAAGCCAGTTTACTTTGTAACAGTGCTCAGAATCCTTTCTGTGTATGGCTAAGTTCATTATGATTTGCTTGCTTGAAGTTCTGGAAGGCTCTTTTAAGGCTTGAGGTTGTTTTCTCATCAATATGCTAGCTCAATTTCCATGTTCTAAAACTTCTGGGTTCTGACTGATGATCAATTCAGATTGGAGGATGCCTGTGATCCCAGAGAGTTAATGGTCTTTCAAAACCTAATTTCAGGGGGAAGATCTAAGGAGAATTAATAGTAAGAAAAATGTGTAAGGGATCATATTAATCAGTTTGCAATCATTCAAACTTCAAAGAAAATTTCCTTTGAAAACAACTAATTTGCACAGCCTTTCAGCCCATAATGACTCTCTATAAATTATCAGCAGAAATTTTATGTCAAAAGTCATATGCTTTAAGCTGTACATTTTAACCTCTGTTTAGCCGGCTTTTGTGCATGTAGGCTAATTTTATCTTTCTTTAAGCTTCATCCCCAACCCTTTGAAAAAAACTTTTCAGAGGGGGTTTTCTCTTATCATCTGCTTCAGGGACATTTTATTAAGACAACTCCCCGCCAGGTCTCTGCCCATCATATTTTAAGAATCATAAAGTTCACCTGCTGGCAGGCTGTGCAGGCTGGAGGGACTTGTCCCAGACCAACCTGAGTTGCCAGCAGACCTCTTACATTAGCACTGAGCACAGCGCTGTGGTCTCTATATAAACCTGCCAGAAGCAGGAAGTACTGCTTGACCTTGAAACATGTGAGCCAAGGTGTGATCACTGGCATCTGCGTGATGCTTTTGGTTCTCCAGTCAGAACTGGGTTTGGGGAAAGGGTTTTAGATATACAGATCATTTGCTTTCACTTAACTTCTATTTTTAAATTTAAGTTGACATAAATGACTCTTAAAAACCTACTTGGTGAAATTTGGCTTTTCCTAAACGATAGAAGAAGAAGCTTAGCAAGAGCATCACTCTATGGCTTGAAGAGCTAACCAAATTTATATTAGAGCTAGAACAAGCAGCAGCAACAACAGCAGCAGCAAACAAACAGGACAATTTGTCTGTGCCGTATTTAGTCTTTGCCAAGTTCTGCTCACAGCTCAGGCTGGTCTGGGATAAGTCCTTGCAACCTGCACGAGCTGCAGGTGGCTGACCTTCATAATCTGGAGAGAAAATGCTTCTAGATCCTGATATCTGAAGGGTTGACCTCGTTGACTACAGTTAACTCTACTAGTTTGAAGCAAGTAAGAAAAATATGGATTATATGAGGCTGAAATATATTCTGGCAGAGGCCTTTTCAAGGGGGCGGGGTGGTTCTAGGCTCAGGAAATAAAGCAGAACAGCTGCTTCTTTGACTCTTTTCCTCCTCCCTCTCCTCTTCTTTCACTCTATCCCTTTCTTCCTCTTTTTGTCTCTTCACATCATTTATTGTAAATATAGTAACAAAATACTTCATATTAGAGCAATTCAAATATATAGGGCACCTCAAGCGGCGGTGAATTGGAATTGGTTATCAGAAGAAAAATAGATGACATGCTCACCTGCTTGATTTGCTCTGTCTCATTTACCCATTCAGTCTTCAGGGAGCTGCAGTGCCCTCCATTTCAGCTAGTTGGAATCTGCAGAAAGATCCTAAAACTCCATTTTCCATTGAGGATGAACTCTGCAAGGTGCTATGGCTTTTCACCTTTTCTTCTTGATTTACAGTTGAGAAAAATGAGGCCCAGAGTTGCTCACTGGTTTTTGTCAGGTCATTCAGCTGGTGGTAGGCAGCAAAGCCAGGGTAAAACCCTCTGTTTTCAGATCTTCCTCTGATTAACTTTTCTACCCCCATAATGACTTCTTTCTTGAGCTTTAATTGCTGATGCTATTGAGTAGACGTTCCTGTAAAACTCACTCTTTATTGTATTTGCTGGTTGCTCAAATTTTTACAGATTCAAGATGTTCTTTGAAAAGAACTTTCCTGAGGTAAGCAAGTGTTTCAGTAATGCCCAAAGCAAACTTTTTTTTTGGCTTCAGTTCACTTCTGACTCATGTCCCTTGATAACTGAGTTCTTCTTTACCAAGAACCTTAATTATTTTCATCACTGGTTCTTCCATTGTTCCTTGGCCTGATTTCTTCTGTTGTATTAGAAGCTTGATCACAAAACAGGAAGCTTGAGAGCTGCAGGCAAGCTCCACTTGCGTTCTCCTCTAAGCCAGAGCTGAGTGTGGCCCAAGGACATTGTGTCTTAGGATAAATTTCTCGGATGTTGCCTTATTTGTAGCAGTTTAGAATTTCAGAATAAATCATCCAAAATGCTTTCTTCCCTTTGTGACTTTCAAGAGTTGGCCTTGGCAGTAATGTCGGGTCACTGAGTCCCTTGTCAGCTCAGCTGCCTTGGGAAAGAAATGGCTGTAGAATATCAGGGGTGTACAATCTTTTGGTTTACCTGGGCCACCTTGGAAGAAGAATTGTCTTGGGCCATACATAAAATACACTAACTCTACTGATAGCTGATGAGCTAAAAAACAAAAATCACCAAAAGAAAACCCCTCATGTTTTAAGAAAGTTTATGAATTTGTGTTGGGCCTCATTCAAAGCTGTCCTGGGTCCCATGCGTCCCACAGGCCACGGGCTGGACAAGCTTAGCTCTAAATGATGCGAATTGCTTTCAGGGGTCAGCTGCATCTCACATCCAAAACCATGAAGAAGGGGGAAAAGAGAGTAACTCTGTTGGGTAATAAATCGAGCTTTTATTCATACGGTTGGTGCTCAGGGTTTCGCTCATCATAAACATGACGCTCTTCATATATGCCTCTGTAAGGACGATCATCTAAGTAGCTAATCATTAGTTTGGTAGAGACACTGGACGTCAGAGTGGACCATGCCAGGAGACGGAGCTGTGAGACGGGCCCTGGAGGTGTCTACAGCACCCCTTTGTAAGTATTTGTGTATCTAAACATAGCTAAGCATAGAAAAGATTCAGTAAAAACATGGTAAAATAATAAAAAATCGTATACTTGTTTAGGGCACTTACTGTGAATGGGGCTTGAGGGCTACAAGTTACCCTGGGTGAGTCAATAAGTGAGTAAATGGTGAATGAATGTGAAGGCCTAGGACATTACAGTCTGCTACTGTAGACTTACATACACCATACACTTGGGCTACACTAAATTTATTAAACAATTATTTTCTTTATTAACAAATTGACCTTAGCTTACTGTAATTTTTTACTTCATAAACTTTTAACATTTTTTTAACTTTTGAATCCTTTGTGACAATAGTTTGCTTAAAACACAGAAACATTCTACAGTTTTGTATAAGAAAATAAAATTATTTTCTTTCATTTATATTCTATTTTGTAAGTTTTTTTGTATTTTTAATTTAATTTTATGTTTTTTATTTTTTAAACTTTTTTTGTTAAAAACTAAGACACACACACATACACACACATACACACACACGTACATTAGCGTATGTCTTTAATGTGATCACACTAGTATTTGATTACATGGTTAGACATTTGCAAGTTCAGTTACACCCACATTTACCTACTGAGCACTTGCTATTTTCAGGTACTTTTCTATTATATTTTCCATAATTTGTATAATATGAATAGATAATATTTTATGTAATTTTGGTTAGTCCTTCTAACAATTCATAGTTTGTGTTGTCATCTGGATTTGCAGTTGAGGTCATGATGCCTAGTCCATGGGGTCACTGAGTTGGGGTCTGAGCCACTGGCCAGCCGACGTGAGGCCCCTGCTCTTGGCCAGGTCTTCCAGGGCCTGACTCCCGGCTGTAGTGTGAGGTCTTCAGGGGTCTTTGCTTTATACACTAAGTAGATTCTAAGACAAACAGCTGGAAACTTGACTAGGGAAGGGAAAGCACATGTTTTCTGTCTGTGTTATTAGGAGCTTACCATCTCATTGTTTTCAAACATTTTTCATGGATTTCACAAAATAAATGGGAAGTTGAGATTCCTATTTGAAACACCCTCAAAAACTGGCAAGAGATATTTTTGGTCTGGGCTTTTGTTTGGAGAATGAGACACAGCTTTAAAGGCCAGTGTATGCATCCCACCAACTTATATTTGTAATTCACAAAAGCTGTGTCTTCAATTTCAAAACAATACATAATTCCCACCCGACTTCTTTGTTGAACATGTCTCATTTATCCATCTCTGATATCCTTGAGGAAGCTGTGACTGTTTCCCTCTTTTCTCTATCGTCTTGTCTCTTGTTCTGTGTCTGGGGAGGAAGGAGCTTTGCAGCCATGTAACTGGATGACCAGCTTACCTCAGGTGTCCCCTGGAGAGCACTGAGTAGGCTAAGTCCAGGCTGACTCACAGCAACCTGGACCACCCCGCTTGTTTAAAGCTAGGACCAAACAATGCCTAAACCATCTCCATAAGTTCTCCTTCATCCAGCATTCCTGGACTGATCAGTTTAAGGCTGAGGTCTTTAAACACCTCAGTCATTTCTCTGAACATCTGAATGATTACTGACCAGTTCAAACCTACCATTCCCATTGAAACTTCTTTCTCCATCACACCCACAAGAGCTCTCTATGGGGCACAGAGGGTCTGCACTCCTGCTGATCCTTCTCCAGCACCTGGGCACAGTGTTGAGGACCAGGACTGAACACCTGAACACTGGGAGCTGCAGTGCCACTGTCTCTCCAGAGACTTGGCCAGCCTCGTTTAAAGGTGCCAGGACAGACACAAATTAAAAATAAAAGGGTTAATTCTCCCCACTTTTAAAAATTTTATCTTAGAAATGCAATTCTAAGAACTCTCTCCTCTCTTTAAAATGTATCTAAACTCTTTTGGAGACTAGATGGTCTTTTGCCAGGTTTATGACCCCAGAATGTCATTCTTAGGGAATGAAGTCTTTGAAATGTTAGCAAAAAGGTATATGATGAGCCTCCACCTCCTACTTTCTTAGGACGGTAGAAACATAACTTCAGTGAGCATCTGGTTCCAAGCTGCAAAACTATCCGGCATTATAAAGATACGACAAGTTTGTTTCTCCTCTGCATAAAGCCAACTAATAGGGGCTAATGGGGGTATGCACCCCAATTCCCAGGTAAAGTTATTGTGAGCTGTGTGACAAACAGCGCTGTCACATCCTGCTACTTGAGGACTGGTTATCATTTATCTGGATAACATGCACAGAATGGGTTGACTCTGCTGGGCTATATCAATGGATAAGGTTTCTTTTGGTGTCTGCAGTCTTTTAGGGCTTACCTGCAACAAATTCACTTTCTGGCTTGATTCCTACTCAATAATAAAAGTGTACTTTTTTCTTTTCTTTTTTTTCCCTAGCACATTTGTAGAGAGAATTTCCAGGTTGGGAGAAGATTTTTGTCTTTAATTATCTTTTCTTGTGGGTGGGGAGAATTGGGGGAGGCCTGGCTCCTGTGGGGACTAGGGACCCTCAGCTTTCTCCCTGGCTGCTGGGTGCCCAGTGCTCATACCCCTCCCTCCATCACGCTGAGGAACAGTGTGCTAACAGCCTCTACCCAGACTCTAGCAGCCTTCTGCCTGGGACCCTCTTTGGGAAGGAGGGTCTTTGCCTCCACTCGTCACTTTCTAGGCAGGAATCCTCTCCTCACGGTTCCTTCAATTAGCTTCCCCCATTTCCCAACCTCTCAGAACACAAATGTGACTTCATGGGCTGAATTTTGTCCCCCCACCTCCAAATTTATAACTTGAAGTCTTAACCCTCAAGCACCTCAGATTGTGACTGAATTTGAAGATAGGGTCTTTCAAGCTTAAAGTTAAAATAAGGTCTTATGGGTGGGCCCTACTCCAAATGACTGGTGTCCTTGTAAGGAGACTGGATACAGACACGCACAGAGAAAGGGCCATGTGAGGACACAGGGAGAAGGTGGCCATCCACCAGCCAAGGAGAGAGGCCTTAGGAGAAAGCAACCCTGCCAACCCCCTGGTCTCAGACTTTCAGCCTCCTGAGCTGTGAGAAAATAAATTTCTGTTGTTTAAGCCTCTCAGTCTGTAGCACTTTGTTATGGCAGCCCGAACTAACAGATCCAGTGATCCAGGGCTTATCTGAGGGATGTCCTCTGGTTGTCTGACTATTTTGCTTATAGATGAGTATCCTTAGTCACCCAACTCTGCAGAATCTCCAGTTTAAATAATACAAAAAATATCAACGTGGTCTCTTCCTACCCGTGTCTAAGAATCTTCTAATCCTATCTCTTCTTTTCTTTTTCCATTTAATGGAGGCAGATCCACAAACGTTTGGCAAACATGCACAATCTCCCTCTGTTCTGTCCTGTACCTGGCCTGCATGTGCACGCCATGGTAGCGAGCAGCAGTGACCTAATGAAACAGGTGTGAGTTTTAGCAGCCTTTGGCTTCTGGTGTGCATCTTTTGGAAATAGGAATATTTTTCTGTCAAAATGAATTCTGGGTTTATTTTGACTGCGTTATTTATGCCATGATTCATCTGTGCCAAAAACTAAGTCATGGGAGACAGTTTCCATTTGCTTTTTATTGGAATTTCTATTGGTCCACCCTTAGTGTGTAGATTTGGGGGCAGACTCCAGGGACCCGTTTCCCATGGCCCAAGGGGCATTCCTGTGTTGACCAGGATGTTGCTTTCCCCGGGCAGGAGAGTGGAGGTCTTGCTATACCAGGTAGAGATACTTTTGGGTAAAGTTTGATTTGCAAATCATGGATGAGTTTATTCCAGGCAGGAATAAAGCGTTTGATTAAACTGCCGTTTATGGGAGTCATTAGCGTCTGCTGTGCACACTTGATTGCCTGCGTGCTTAGAGCTCGAGTCTCATCTGGGACGCTCTGCCTTAGGACTTCTAAGCGGAACGCAGCCTGTTGCTTCTTCCATGTGGCTTGCATAGATCAAACTTCCACTTTGTGATGCTCTGAGAATGGGGGACACGATTAGCTGTGGAATAGCAGCAACGAAAATGATACCATTAGAAACCTTAGCAATTATCCAATCACCACCATTTGCAGTGCTAGCATGAACGATGGCGGTTAGAGAATGCAGCATGTTTGGACCGCATTTTATTAATTAACATTTACCCCTGCTTGCTGTGGACAATGACTCCTGAGTTCTAAATGAATATGAACACAGATAGCAAAGAGCTGCCTCAATATCCCAGTCACCATGCCGACTATCTTATAGTCATTTTCTGATGACATTCTTGATTGATTCTTTCGGGAACTTTGGTTTCCTCACAGGCTTAAGGCAATCTTTTTTTCTCTTGTCATCTTGAAAACAGTATTTCTCTTCTCTCCAGGGGAAATACAAATGCATCTTCATGGTGGTATTCTTTCAACCTGAGCTTGTAAATTTTATTATTAAATATTTATCAAAATTAAATAAATGGTGTGGTTAATTATAACATTGATAAATATTTCTTTTCCTGCTGTGGAGACTGGCTCCAGGGAACCACCCGGGCTGCAATTGCTTGCGTGACCCGCTAGGTGGTGCAGCTGAAGAAAGCATTCGCATGCAGCTTCGTAAATGGCCGAGGAAATAAATAATGGGGTCGCTTGATCGGTTTGGGGATAAATAATGACTGTTTGCTTTTTTTTGACAACTTTGATAGAGATCTTGGGAACGCAATATCAGCTTGACAACCTCCTATCTGTTCAGCACAAAATCAATTATGTTGCCAGTTAAACATTAGGAAGGGAGAGATTTGATTCAAATGTAGGCATGAGTTTCATTTTATTTTTTATTTTAGAGTAGTTCCTACTTTTCTAAGGGCAAATAAAAAATTTTACAAAAGAGAACGAAAGAACAAAAACCCCAAACCACTGTCTGTTCTCTTCATTCACCTGTAGAAAACAACCTTCCCCATGAGGTCTCTGTCCTGTCTGCTTTTAAACTTAAGATTGTAAAAACTTTTTATGCTAGATATTATCTCCCTGGTAATGGAAGCAACGGGAGGCCTCGGAATGTTTGTGATGCTCTGTACATAGTGTATAGCGTTGTTCTCTTGTTAAGTAAGTATCTTTATTGGTGTAAAATGATTGAGCCACCTAGCTGCTGGCATACAACCACTGAAAGAGAAAACATAAAATCTCGCCAGGAGCCCAGTGGAACACACACCGTGAAATTTAACCACAGGAACCCTCTCCACAGGTCCCTTCTCCTTCCCCGGCTCTACCTACCTACAAACTGTTAAATTTTTATTTGGATTACTTCTGTTTAGAGCTTGACTGATCTAAGCTTTAAATTAGGTACTTAGCCAAGCGTTGCTGTTTAGAATAGGTTTGACTGTGAGCTTTCTTAATGCCTTTATTTTATATTTTATTGATATAGACCTTTCGCATTAGCTGCAGAAGAGCCATCCCTTAAACAGTGAGCTCAATCAGCATTGTAAGTGTAGGCAAGAATAGGTGTGACCTCTGTGGACAGCAATTTCCAAATAGTACAACATCAAAAATACATACTCGTTTGATCTAGTAATGCTAGGACTAGGCATTTAACCAGCACACATGCTTGCATGGGTAGTTAGCAGTATATATATATGAAGATTTTTTTTTTAATTGTAGCATTGTTTGCAAGAAAAAAGAAGCCTAGAAACAACCTGAATATTCACCACTAGGGGACTGGTTCTGTGAGTACGAGTGTTTCCATAATAATGGAAAATAGTGCAGTAATTCAAACAGATTAATTCAGTTTATTTATATTTATTGGTATATTATCCATACATTGATACATCTTAAACAACATTCAAGAAATATTAAGCAAAAAAATTGTGGAATAGTATTTATTTTCATTTTCAATTTTTGTGGGTACATAGAAGGTGTATATATTTATGAGGTACATGAGATGTTTCAGTACAGGCATGCAATGTGAAACAAGCACGTCATGAAGAATGGGTCATCTACTCTCTCAAGCACTTATCCGTTGAGTTGCAAATAATCAAATCACACTGTTTATTTTGTAACGTACAGTCATTATTGACCACAGTCACCCTGCTGTGCCATCAAATAGGAGGTCTTATTCATGCTTTCTAACCAGAATAGTGCTTATGATGTGGTGCCATTTGTATAAAAAGGATTTATTCATTATATCTATCTATACTATATACATAGATGTGTGTGTGTGTGTGTGTGTGTGTGTGTGTATTTGTGCTTGAGCAATATAGAAAAACCTGGAAAAAAACACACAAAAATGGTAACTGTTATTTTCAAGAAATGGGGCCAAAGAGAAAGCATAAAATATACTTTTCTTCTTGATTTTGTATGTTTTCCTCGCCAGGATCTTCTTTTTTTTTAATCCCATGAATGTTTTTTTTAACAGCAAAGTGGGTTCCCTCCGTGGTACTGTCTAAATGCCACAGGAATGTCCTGAGCCTCACTGGATGATGTGTGAGCCTCTCTGCGATGTCCTGGAGAAGCCCTGAGGAGCTGAGTTTAAACTCTTTTATACTGCAGCATAGAGAAGCTGCTTTGTCCCCTCGCATTCCCAGGCAGAGTCTTGCTTCTCTTCCTGGCAGGTATTTGCGACCCACCTTTCCCTCGGCCTCCTCTTGGTGAGCATTGGCTGCTATGAGGTGACAGCTGCTACTGCACCACAGGGCCAGAGCCTAACGGGCCAGGGAAGTGGTTTCCACAGTTCTCAGAGGCGCTCTCCTTGGAACCGGCTGAAAGAGTGAACATGATGGATGCCTCGCTCGCCACCTTCCCGGGAGGACGCATCACTAACTTCATTGCTTATTGACTCAAGTCCCTGCTGCAATCTGGTGTGAGGGACACAGGGATTTGCTGACTCTTTCAAGGTTACAGGGATTGTCACTGAAATGCATCTGATTCTCTGAGCTCCCCTCTGACTTCTCTGCCTCAACTCTGTGCTACTGCTTCTGTACATTTAACACAGAGTTAGCCTCCGAAAGCCATGGCTTTGGAAATCCACAGTGCTTGCCGCCAGGAGGGCACAATGCTGGGCTTACGCGACTCTCCTAATTAGACCGTTAGTTACATAATGCCCACATTCAGAAGGAAGGGAGGGCTGTGCAGTGCACTCAGCATTTTAATGCTACTGCAATCATTTCTTAGGATTACTTCTGTCCTAATTTTTCCCAAATCTGCTGCACAGATGTGGCACCTGTTTGAAGGATCTCTGGCCTAACGGATCTATGCCTGTGAACAGTTTGCACCTAGCAGGTTTGAGATGGTGTCTCTCTAGTGGTCCATGCCAGCTAGTCAGCTGTGGTGACCTGCACGGGTTGTGGAGGCCTCACTTCTAGCTGTTGTGGTGAAGGAGCCTGGTCTTCCTGGATGTGTGGCATTCACCAACATGTGCAGAACAATGGAGACTGCACTTCATTTAATAGTGTCCAGGGCTAGAGCAACAGCTTTCTATGGAGTCGAGAGGGCCAAAGGATCCCAGACTTGTCAAGAATGATCCTTTTGATAAATTACAAGTCAAGGCTCAAGAAACTTAGCTGCAAACGGTCCTGCATTTTTCTATATAAGGTCCACAGTATTGGTCATTTGTTATACTTTCACTTATAGGCACATTTTATGTTTTTCTTTCATCAAATAAATAAACTTAGCTATCTGTCTTTAGATAATTTATATTTCCTTTCCTCCACCTTGCTGTGACTCTATTAAGACTAGTTGTTTCAGCTGTTCAGCACTGCTGGGCACTGGCCCTACCAGAGCAAGGAAGGGGTCGGGGCAGTGGGGATGGGTGGTCCAGTCTCCAGTCCAGGATGCTCAGCAGTGTTTGGATTTTCCAGGCTGCAAAACATGCCTGAAGGAGACCTGGTATTGCTTGTAGAGTGTCATAGAGGGGCTGGGTTTGAGTTCAGTGGCTACAGGATTCCTGAACAAATACTGGGATTTTATGGCAAGGAGTCTATTTGCAATGTTTGTTGAGCAGTTTCCTGGAGCAGAAGTTGGTTAAATAACCAATGTAAACATCAGCCATCCCTGGCTTTTATCATGAGTTCTAGAAGACTATCTCCAGATACCTCCGTCACATTCCCTGATCCTGTAGTGAGGTTTTGTAGATGCTCCCACGTTCACTTCCGGTGTTTTGGCTGCATTGCTGTGAACCATTGTTTCCCTTCACTTCACCTGGTAGACATCTCTGTGGTTCATAGCCATTACCACTGGACAGATTGTGATTCCCACAGTGGGAGTCCTAGGGTCTCCTTGGAAGGATGTGAGAGAGTCACAGAGACTAGTCATTCTCCTCCAATTGCCTTTTCTCAGGAGACTGAAGGGAGAGGGGGATCGATGTTCCCTGTACATTGTTCCGCAGCAAACTGTCCATTCTAGCTTCACAAAGAGCGTTTTTTCTGCACTTTCTGCAGCCTGATCTTTCTTTTGCACATGTCATGGAGGTGTATCACTTTTCTCCTTGCGCCCAACTTTTTCTTTTTCTCAGCTTATGAGCTGCACCAGGAGGCCTCGAGTTCTCTTTGGGATTTCCTGGCTTTTCTCTTATGGGGTATGTGGCCAGATTCTCCAGGTGTACCTTTTTGCAATTAGGATTGCATTTATGAAAGTATGAAGTTCAGGAATAAAAATAAAACATCTCTCATGCCTCTCAACTGAGGATCTTGCCTACTTACCCTGACTATAAGATGTTCCCACCAAGAGAGACACTAGATGATTAGATAACTCGAGTGGGGTCCCTTCACTTACTTCACCAGCGACAGGGGATATTTTTCTGCTTGTTGTTTTGTGATAGATGTTATTTTTGGAACTTGCCGAAATACTTAAGCATTATATAATCTCTTTCAGTAAATGTGGTCATTCACTTAGATGCAGTGACCTCTAAGTAGGGTTTTCAGGTATGGCAAATATATATATACAGGATACTAGCTTAAATTTGAACTTCAGATAAATAACAAATAACTTATTTTCTCCAAAATTCAAGTCTATCTGTGAATTCTACCTCTAAGACAAGTCCCTAAACAGATGCTGTCTTCCTATGAGATACTTTCTCTAAAGAATATCTTGACAGTGAGAGATTATCTTTTCCCTCGTCCCCATTCTCCATCGGTTTACCAAAAAAACCATCACAGTGTTCCTCAAGGTGCTCCCGATGATGATTCATCTCTATTCTTCATTTTGAATTATGGAGTAAGGTAAGAAAACCTCTATCTTGTTGAAAAGTCTTAGGATCTGCACTCATTACTACCAGCTTTACATCATCGATTGCCTTTAGAATATTCCTGAAATATGTACATTAAATAACTAGGGCTTTCAAACCACTCCCAAAGAAGTTAACAGCAACAGTCTCTGGTTTCCCCTATTTTGTATAATCACAATAATCTCTCTGCTTTTGAGGCTTACTTGTAGTAAATGTCTTTTGTGATTAATTAAACTGATTCAGTTCCACTTCAGCATTTAAATAATCACAGCTGTTGTTTATTAGTTCACATTCTAAACACAAGAGTAGTGCTTGATTAAATAGCCTTCTGTACCAAAACACCCCGAAGTGTAAGATGCTTGTAAATGGCAAAGGCATGGTTATTTTCCTGGCAAATGGAACTTTTTCCGTAATAGTGACAGAGCAACTGCACTTACTGGAGATCCTCAATCTAGGATCTGATCTTGGGAAATCAGATCCCCACATGCTGGTCACTCTTTCATGGTAGACATCAGAGGAGCTGTGAACACAGGGAGTGATGGTATCTCCATGGGTATTACATGAATTGCAAATCATACCCCTAAGGCAGGTGCACTAAGGCACTGGAACTGGAGAGATAAAGAAGAATCTGACATCCCAACATTCTATTGTCCCTATTCACCTCTTCACCTAATTGCATGTGTTTTTCTTTATTCCCCTCTCCCTTGAGTTTCCTTTCCTTCTTTTATGTCTATTTTGCATGTGCTGAGTCCTACTTCTTAGTTTTTATATGTCTTCGAGCTATAAATATAGTGATTAAAAGATTCACCTGCAGGCAAGGAGAGGTTGGTTTACTAACTTTCAAATACACTCATCAGTCTTCAACAAATGGTGTTGGAAAAACTGGATATCCACATGCAAAAATCACAAAAAGAATGACTTAAAATGGATTACAAAGTGAAACATAAGACATGAAACTGTAAAACTCCTAGGATAAAACATAGGCAAAAGCTTTATCATACTGGTCTTGGCAATCATTTCTTGGATATGACCTGAAAAGCATAGGCAACAAAGGCAAAATGAGACCACACTGAATTAAAAAGCTTCTGCACAGCAAAGGAAACAACACAGTGAAAAGCAACCTATGGAATGAGAGGAAATATTTGCAAATGATACATCTGATAAGGGGTTAAAACACAACAACGCAATATAAAAAGCCCAAATGACCAGATTAAAAAATAGGTCCAGGACTGGAATAGACATTTATGCAATAAAGACATACACATGGCCAGCCAGTCTATGAAAGAGTACTTAATGTCACTGATCATTAAGGAAACCAAAACCACAGTGAAATATCCCCTCATACTTGTTAGAATAGCTATTATAAAAAAAAAATTGAAGTGTAGATAAGGATGTGGAGAAATTGGAATCCTTTTTGTACACAGTGGATGGGAATGTAAAATGGCACATCCATGATGGAAGACAGTATGGAGGTTCCCAAAAAACTAGACACAGAACAACCTTATGCTCCAGCAATCCCACTTCTGGATATGTATCCAAAAGAGTTAAAATTTGGATCTCAAAGAGTTATCAACACTTCCATGTTCACTGCTGCATTGTTCAAAATAGCCAAGATATAGAAACAAACAAATGCCCATCGACAAGGGAATGGATAAAGAAAATATGCTCTGTAAACCTAATGGAATGTTATCCAACCTCAGAAAAAATCCTGCCACATTTGACCTTGAGGACATTATGCTAAGTGAAGTAGGCTAGTCACAGAAGGGCAATGACTGTGTGATTTCACTGATGTTAGGTGTCTAAAATAGACTCCCAGAAACAGAGTAGCATGGTGGTTGTTGGAGGTTTCAAGAAGGAAGTACTGGGGACTTGCTATTCAACAGCTGTAAAGTTCTAGTTACACAAGATGAATACGTTCTAGATTGCTGCACAACACTGTGCCTTAAAGCATTTGTGCACTTAAATTTTTGTTAAGAGAGATCTCATATTAAGTGTTCTTAACACACACACACATGCACACACACACACAATGCTGCCTTTTGGGTCTGGCCTTCAGAGGTCGGAGCAGGCTTTAGCTAGTGACAAAATGAGTCACTATATGTAGATTTTGTAATTTACAGTATTCCAGGATTCCACAGTCCACTGGCATAAATAAAGTCAAATAGTGGTGCAATTTAATGACCATCTGCTCCCGTTCATTAGAACCTTAGGAACTTGGCCCTTTAAAAGTTTTTTTTTTTTTTTTTTCCTGCTACACTGCCTACCCACAGCAAAAGGATTTCAGTCTCAAATCTCAATTGCATTTGAGTATCGGCCTTTGGATGGCTGACTCAGTCTCACAGTTGATAAGAGCCTTATGTATCAAATCCTATTACCCTAATTAATTTATAATGAAGGCTATAATTGCCACAGGGACAGGAAAATGACATCTTCTCTGGGACATACTCCTCCTGAAGCTGAGTCATGGGAAAGCCTAGTTATGTTCTGATGATTATTTGGCAGGCAGGGAATGAAGAAGCAGGGATTCTAGGGTTCCCGGTCATCAGAACCGGCTGTGAGATCCAACTCCACGAAATGGCCTTTCAATGAGCGAAATACGGGGTGGCTGAAAGTGACAGGTGGCCTTTCTTTAGTTTCCTTTTTCTAAGCTTCATGGCTTTAGTGTTGGACACTGCATGTGCCCTCCTCATCTCCTCCCTGCCCATCTTTTACCCCTTTCATCTTTCTGGAAACTGGTTCACACAACTGTAACCGGATTGCATTTCACGTCTTTGTTTCTGTTCCAGGACTTCTGGATGACTAAGGGTTGGGGCTCATCCTCAGTCCTGCAGGCTCTGAGGGGCGGTTCCCGCCTGGACTCACCTGCACACCTGGCAGTGGGAGGGTTCACACCTCACGGGGCACATTTCACATATGGAATCTGGGCTGCTGAGAAGGTGCTTTCCTTTTCTGGAAAATTCTGAGGCACGTTATTTTCTAGAAGGCCCCAGTGGGATTGAACCCATGCTGTCCACATCAGGGACCAGCTCAAACACATGCCTTTGTGTGTCTGTTTTCCGCATTTCCCTGCACTACTCTTCCCAGTCCCCACTTTGGTTCCTGAGATCGGGTGTCAAAAAAATTTCTGCACCAAGGTTTGTCTCATGCTCTGCTTTCTGGAAAAGAGGAAAAAGCAGCCCTCAGGATGGTGCCAAAAGCACTCACTCATGGGATGACGGAGACAGGGCCTTATTGCTGTGGACAGCTGGGGGAATAAGAGCCCTTGTTATGCAGGGTTTCTCAGTGGTTAAGATTTTCCACTGGTGGTGGTGCGGGAGAGGTGCAGGTACCAGATAAAATTTTGGTTTTCCTTCATCAGTGACCCTGGCAAGGTGGTGGAGTGATGGGAACTGGAGGGGTTGTGAAGCTGCCTGGCTTTTGTTAACGGCTCTTGTGTAGCCTGGAATAAAATGACAGGCTCAGGTTAGGTAATCATCAATGGAAAGCTGACTGTGACAATCAGACGGCTTCCAAGGCAGTGTCGAAAACGTGAGTTCTCATCTTTGGTTTCACGTTAGAGTCACATAATCTGAGGTCCAAGTGACATCCCCGACCGATTAATTCAAAACATCTAGAAGTTAGACCAAGCAACAGCTTTTCAAAGCCCCTCATGAGATTTCAAGGTTGAGACAAGATTAAGAACCCCTGGGGACCTTTATCACCTGGGCTGCACTGCCAACTCTGCTGGAAACCAGACTCAGGATTTAATGATAAAGACAGCAGAGCTGCAAAGGAGACCAAACCCATCCCCATGTCAAAGTTCTCTTCCTGACAGGAAAAAATAAAGTAGTATTCTGAGACTTGGGATTGGAATATTTGAGTGTGACAGTCTTAAAGCCCTGTGGTCTCCTAAGCCCTCTGTCCCAGCAGAAACAGCTGGCTCCTACTCAGGAAGAGGATATCCTCCACTTACCTGCAGACCCTGCAGGGACATCACTTGAGGCAGGTGTGTGAGGGGCTCACCGTCCTGAAAATTGGCTCTACCTCCCACATTGCCAACAGCCCAGTATCCAAGCCCTACATCCAAGGTCAGGATGTAGAAGTGGGGAAATTGGTTTCTGCACCATGAAAACAGTGTAACACTCACAGCATTACATAGCATGGCCGTACCACCGAGAACCATGGGAACCTGCCTGGGAGGAAATCTTAAGTATGTTGCGCCATCATGGGAAGAAAATGAGGCAGAGAAGAAGAGAAGTGATGGACACAAGAGCACTGTGCCTTGACTTGTGCTTCAGCATCTGTGCAGGGACACTGCGAACAGGTCCGGGGGTGCTGTTATGCCAGAATCTCCCTCAAAGCCCAAACACAGGATGCACTACAGTAAATGCGCCAGCAAGTCCCAGACTGCCTTGGAATAGTTATAAGAAGGATCAGAAGGAAGACAGTGTGCCAGAGACGTGGGAGAGCAGAAATTCTATCACCAAAGGACACACACTTTAATAAAACAATAAGGAAAGCCTGGTGGGAGGGTTAGGCACTGGTGTCTTTAAAAGCTCTTGAATACACCGGCCTATGCCTATGTCCTGAACGGTATTGTCTAGGTTTTCTTCTGGGGTTTTTATAGTGTTAGGTCTTATGTTTAAATCTTTAATTCATCTGGAGTTAATTTTTGTATAAGGTGTAAGGAAGGGATTCAGGTTCAGCTTTCTGCATCTGGCTAGCCAGTTTTCCCAACACCATTTATTAAATAGGGAATCATTTTCCCATTGCTTGTTTGGGCTTTAGGGGAGGGACAGCATTAGGAGAAATATCTAATGTAGATGATGGGTGGATGGATGCAGCAAACCACCATGGCACGTGTATACCTATGTAACAAACCTGCACATTCTGCACATGTACCCCAGAACTTAAAGTATAATAAAAATAACTCTGGAATACCCTAAGTGCACACTAATGCCACGAGGTAGAAGACAGACCCCACAGAGAGTCAGTGGCTTGCCACACCAGTGAAGGTTTAGGTGCTAGTGGTTTGGAGCATACCATCGCATCCTCTTTCAGATAAATGGCAAGTTCTTGCATTCCCCTTCCCTACTATTAAGAAAGAATCTTCGGCCGGGTGTCGTGGCTCACGCCTGTAATACAAGCACTTTGGAGGCCAAGGTTGGTGGATCACCCGAGGTCGGGAGTTCATGAAAGAATCCTCTTGCTTGGGAAGGCTCTTTGGCATTTGGAAACAGAGTTGCTTTAACCCATTAATCTAGTAACCCAAATGCTTCCAGTTTTTTAAAGGTTCCCAGAACAAAATAGAGCTATGCAGAAGGTCCTGCTGCAGCGAAAATTGCTGTTGATCACAGTGTATGACTCAGCAAGTCTGACTGGGTCCGGAGGCATCTCTGGTGGATAAGGGTGCTCAGTAGAAGCCTGCCAAGCCCCCAGTACAAGAATCCATGCAGACCCCTACAATTATGGAGCTAAGCCTTACCGTGGGTAGCAGAGAACCTTATTCACCATTTGAAAAGCACTGAGCAGCTGGGCCCTAAATATGGCTGGAGGCACCCTTGACAATCTGCGTTTTATAAGCTCCATCAAGCCAGGAGGTGCCCATGACAATCTGGATATTATCAGCTCCATTCCATCAGGAGGTGCCCATCGCAATCTGGGTATTATCAGCTCCATCTGGCCAGGAGGTGGCCACACAATCTGGGTATTATCAGCTCCATTTATCAGGAGGTAGCAATTACAATCTGAATATTATTGGCTCCATTCCATTAGGAGGTGCCCATCACAAGCTGGGTATTATCAGCTCCATTTATCAGGAGGTAGCCATTACAATCTGAACATTATTGGCTCCATTCCATTAGGAGGTTCCCATTACAATCTGGATATTATTAGCTCCATTCCATCAGAAGGTGACCGTCACATCATGTGGTAGGCATTATCCGTTCAGTCATCAGGTCTGGCATGTGTACCATCAAACCACCTTGCACTGAACATGGTTCAGTGGAGATCACTTGGGGTCACTCTGAGAGGTCTGGAAGTCCTGTCGGTTACATGAACAGGTAGCCCAGCCTTCTATCTCTTTACTTCTGTAATACCAACACTTCAACTTAGAGCTGTTGCCTCACAGATGTTTCCTAAGACCACTTACAGAGGAGGAAATATTTCAGTTTTGTTTCCAGATGGCTGGGCATGATATATCATTGGCAGAAGAAAATTCAGTGCCACCACCACATTCCAACCTGTCTCAGGAGCCTCCAAAGGAAAATGACGAGGGGAGCCCCTCGTAGGGGCAGTAGCAAGATGATCTTGGTCATTCACTTTGCAGAGAGTGAAAATGCTTGAGGTATGGCTCTGCAGGTGGATTTCTGGCCTGTGCAGAATGGCTTGGCTCTTTGGGAGGGACCTGGAAGGGGAGAATGGACACAGAGAAGTTTGAAGAAGAGACAGGTGAGAGGTCATGGCAGCGAGAACATGTGAGCATCTTCATGAAATGCTAAAGCTGCCAGAGAGGGCTATGGGGACACAGCACCTGTTGGGTAGGATGACTGTCCTGTGGGTGTCACCAGTCTCTGTTCCGGGCTTCCAGTGCTTGAGCAGGGGACCCATGGATGAAGAGGCCAAGGCGATGGGCTAGGCAGTAGCTGCAAGTGCAGGCTCCCTGTCGCCGTGGCTGATTCAGCTAGCATCGTGGCTACAAGACCAGCCCGGCATCAATTCAGTGAGCACCATGGCTATGAGACCACGCTGTCATCAGCAAAGCCTGACATGGCACCTTCTCTCAACCACCAGCCATCCACTGGCACCAGTGTGTGCAGGAGACCCCCTTTACCTGGTTGAGGTAACTGTCATTTGCTTACCTTGCTCTCTGTCTCTGCCGGCACCCTCATCAAATGGCATGAGTGATGCCTCACTCACTAGCATAGAACCCACACAACGTTGCTTCTGACCAAAGGTCCCACGTTGAGGTAAAGGCAATGCCAAGAGGGTGTTTGATCATTTGATGCATGAAGCAGCTGTGCCCTAAGCTTTTATCATGCACTGCATCCCTTCAAAGGAGAATGTGGGAATGACTGATTAAAGTTTTACCTGAAAGGCTACTTGGCCCTAATGCCCTGCGGTTTGGAGAGTTGGTTCCTGTAGGTGGCACAGGCCCTAAGCCAGTGGCCAGTCCCAGTAGCAGGAATACATGAGTTCAGGACCTGTGACCCACCGGTGGAATCTGTGCTCCAAATCCAGCATAGGCTGTCTTGTAATAAAAATTCTGGTTCTTGGAGAAGCGATGGGATGGGGAGGAATGCTCTGCCCAGGACACATTGAAGGTTCTTGAGAACTCGAAAATGTAAACGCTACTTGGTCATTTTGGGGTCCTCATGTTAGTTCCAAGGTTGGTGGTCATGGCCCACTCTGCTGACCACTGCAGTCAGGATTGCAGTTGTGCAATGCAGGGAGGAAGGGCCAGTCAGCACCTAGCTCTTCACACTTCCAGTTTGATCACCACTGTAAATGGCAAAAGCCAGCAACCATGGCCTGGTAAGGGCTCAGCACCCAAGTGCCCAGGTCCTTTGGGGATGAGGGCCTGGGTCACAATTTAAAGCAGTAACCCAGTCTGCCAAAATGCTGGCCTGGTATGAGGGAACACAGAAGACGAAGTGGGGGTAGGAGGTAGCCTGGGACCTGGGACAGCCGTGGGCATTGTTGCTAGTTAACTTTAACCCTCCTACATTCGGTCTTTTTAGAAAATGTGTTAAATGCTGTCTGGATCTGAGCCGGACACTCTGTGGACTGTGTCAGATACCACCTGTACCTGCCTCACATACTCCACTCCTCCTCAGACATAACCTCCTCAGACATAGCCCGAGGGCACCTCAGCCCAGCTGTGCTGTGTGTTTCTCTCTGCTCCAGGTGCTCTCTGAATGCAAGGCAAGAAACACTTGAGCAAACTTGGAATTGCAAGGGAATGACCACACTAGAGTGTAACCCCTCACCAGTGGGGACTTAAAGCCCATGGAGAAATGGTCTCTTCTTTTGGGCACATTCTACAGAGGGACCTGATGGGACTGAGCCCAGATGCCCACTGTTGTGATCAGCCTAGTACTGCAGATTATTTCAAGTCCTTTCATTCGTTTCTATGTCATGCTTGCTAGTTTCCCTCTCCTATGTCCTGAGGTCACTTCCAAAAACAAACTTCCAGCATGCATGCCCTGGTCTTACGCTTTGCCTGTGTGGAAGCAGCTGGAACACCCAAACAAAGACACTGTCATCCTTTGGAATCTCACAACTTAAACAATTACAGTCTAGTTTGAGGCTCTGGGAGCCACTCCATTTTTATTTTTCTCTCTTGCTGCATTTTCAATAAATACCTCTGTTGTAGACTCAATGGTGTCCCCCAACTTTATTCATATACTAAATCCTAAGCCCCAGTATAGCCCTATTTAGAGATACGGCCCTTAAGAGGGCAAGGAAGGTTTAACAAAGTCACAAGGCTGAAGCCCTAATCCCATAGGACTGATGTCTTTATAAGAAGAGAAAGAGACACCGGAGCTCCCTCTCCATGCTCACAGAGGAAAGGTCATGTGAGGAAGACAGGGCAGGAAGGTGCAGTCCACAAGCCAGTGAGAGTCCTCACCATCGCTTCTGGTTTGACGCCAGTTCATGTTTTCCCCACCCACTGTCTCTCAGCTCAGGCAGCAGAGGCATCATTCAGGTCTTTAACCCCAGCTTTTACTCATTTGCAGTTTTGAGGCCTCCGTGATCAGAGCATTTTTGCTCAATCTTAAGGCACCTGTTTCTCCCACCATAAAAGCATCAAATCTCATTCCCTTCATCATTTACTCCCAGCAGCTTGCAAAAGCTTTAATAGGAAGTAATTTGATGAACAGGTGAAGGTGGAGAGGGCAAAAGCAGCTATTGGCTTCTGCTTCTTTTGAGAAGAATCTCTCAGTGGTTCCATCAGCTCACAGAGTTCCAGTTGCCTCGTGTTGCTGTCAGCACTCAGCAGTGGTATGTTCTCTTTAATTTAGTCATCCCAGTGGGTGTATATTGGTGTTCATTGTGGTTTTAACAAGGTATTCTCAGAGACGTGTTACCCCACCTAAAGAGAAGATGAATCTCTGATCAGAAAATATTGTGTGAGAGGAGGTCTTTCAAGAGAAGGGAACACACATTTATCAAGGATTTTATACATAAAGTGCAACACGAGATGTTCCATCCAACTGTGGGTTTAAGATTTCCAACTATTCTATACATTAAGTTTCACTCTTCCCATTTTGTGGAAGAAACAGACTTTAGAAACACTTAGTAAATTACCCAATTCTCGTATTTACAAAGATTTGGCTCATGTCATATTCACAGATGTGGCTGCGGGTTTCTTGTAGTATTGGCACTGAAACTGAGAATTAGACGTTTGTTTTGCAGAAGGAGAAAGAGAGAGACACTGAGAGAGAGAGAAAGAGAAAGACACGGAGTGGGGCTGGGGAGAAAGGAGAAGCTAAGGGAACTTGCAAGCTTACTTTGGGATTTCAGTGGGAGAAAAGGAATTGAACCTGGGCTGCTGACCCCGCTTCAGGGATGAGCTCCCTTGGCTGTGGGGGGTTCCGGAGGCCCTTCTGGTGTAATCGTTCATGTTCCACAGCAAAACACCAGAAGCTTTCCCACAGCGAAGACAGTCACTCCTGATCTCTCATTTGCTTCTCCAAATCTGTAAAAGCCACAATCTCTTTATCTGCAAAGCCTTGAGAAGGGACAGGACGGAAAGTTTCTTCCTTTTCAGATAAAACCGCTGATGCTGGGAGCTCTCTAGTAACTTGTTCAAGATCGCAGAGTGGACAGAACCAAAACAAGAATGCGAGTTCAGGCCTCCTTCTGCTGTGTAAATATTGTGCTATGGTCACACATGATCTATTTTCTCCAGGGAACTTTGTGGCATGTTTGGGTGCTATTATCTCATAATTCTTCTGTTTTATTCAGCCTGGTGTTGGCTACAAGAAGGCTGTAATGAGTGCAGTTTCATTAATGATAGTACTGGTGACTGACTTTTACTGAATGCCCCCTTTGTGACTGGCGCACATCCTAGTCGCAAGCCTCCAAGATGGGCACTGCTGCTCCAGATGAGAAGGCTGGAGCATGCAGAGGTGGAGCGTCTTGTCCAAGGACACTGAAGTCAAAACATAAGCAATGCACACATTTAGCCTTATGTTTGCTACACATCCTTTGTCTTTGTGAATAAACGTAAACCAAGTGTGGTTTTACAGACAAGGGTTGTGAGCACTTCCGTGAGGAATCTACAGGATCCACTAGCAGAGGGCTGTGTGGCGTTGTGATTTCTGACATGGAATGTAGGAAAGCTCAGTAATAAAGCTTGCCCATTAGCGCTGAAATGCACTTGTAGAGTTGCTATGAGCTTTGATCCACTTAAGGTGGCTTCAGAGTGCTGACTCCAGGACACCAGATGGAAGAGCCACATCAGGCAAGTGCTCTTCTTCCTTCTCCCTCTTCCCTTCCTCTCCTCCTCCTCTTTCTCCCTCCTACTCCTCTCCATCCTTTTCTTGCCCTACACTCTCCTCCTTCTTTTCCTCCTTCCTCCTCTTCTTGGTCCTTCTCTTGCTGTTCCTCCTCTTCCTCCTCTCTCTCCTCCTCCCGCCACTCCTCCTCTTGCTCCCACCCTCCCTTCCTTCTCCTCTTCTTGGTCCTCCTCTCCCCTTCTCTTTCTTTTTTCCTTCTCTTCCTTCATAGAAAAAGCAATACAATTAATGTGCCTATGGAAAGTATAGTTTATGTAACTATGAGACAAAGTCAGCTGGTCATTGATAGGGTATTATTTTTCTGGTGTTAGCTTAGCCATTCTTTTTGTTAAAAATAAAATATTTCTGCCCGTCATCCCAGCATTTTGGGAGGCCAAGGTGGGTGGATCGCCTGAAGTCAGGAGTTAAAGACCAGTCTGGCCAACATGATGAAACCCCGTCTCTACTAAAAATACAAAAATTAGCTGGATGTGATGGCACAAGTCTGTACTCACAGCTGCTTAGGAGACTGAGGCAGGAGAATTGCTTTAGTCTGGGAGTTGGAGGTTGCAGTGAGCCTAGATTGCACCATTGCACTCCAGGCCCAGCCTGGGAGACAAGAATAAGACTTCATCTCAAAAAAAAAAAAAAAAAAAAAAAAGAAAAAGAAAGAAAAATATATTTCTAATACCCATGTTCCTACTGCTAAGATTATTAACACATTTTAATATTTTCACCCTATTTCCCTAATTTTAAGTGAAGAAATCAAATGTTTCAGATTAGCTCAAGACTCTGTCACCCACTGCCAATCACTCAACTTTATTTTTATTTTTTATTTTTTAATAGGGTTTTAAAAAAATATTATTATACTTTCAGTTCTGGGGTAGATGTGCAGATTGTGCCGGTCATATACACCATGGAACACTACGCAGCCATTAAAAAGGATGAGTTCATGTTCTTCGCAGGGACATGGATGAAACTGGAAACCATCATTCTCACTCAACTTTATAAAGCAGAACTACTGATTTTCCTCCAGACATGTCCACCCTGCACCCTCCCCACTTCAGCAGAAGGCACTAGCTCTCCTGATGGCTCAGCCGTAAGCAGATCTGTCCTGGCTCCTCTGTTCCCTTCTGCTGCTTCTCTTATCTCTGCCTCCAACGTTTCTCCCAGATCTGCCACCTCCCTGCCTCATCACCCCTCTCAGACTCTTCCCAGACTCCTGCCATGGTCTCAGTGGGCCCCCCAATTCTGCCCTGGCCCTCCTATCATCTGACTTTGATTCAGCAGTTCCAGTGATTTTAAAAAGACCATCATAGCGGGCCACTGCCCCACATCACATTCAGAAGCAACTCATGCATAATGAGGCCTCCCCTCCTCCAGTGCGGCTACACTGGCCTTTCACCTGCTCCTGGAGCCCCTCAAGCCCCTTCCTGCTCTGAGTGCTTCTGCCTAGAATTTGGTCCCTGGGTCTTCGCAGAGTCCCTCACTCCCTTCATTCAGATCCCAGCTCGGAGGCTCATCCTCCCAGAGAGCTTCAAAACACCTGCTCTGCAGCTCCCCCGCTGCTCAGCCTTCCGCTGTCCTCATGGACAACCAGCCTCACATTACACATTCATTGGATTCCCGTCTGTCTCACCCACATTCACTACCCTGGAATAAAGCTTTATGAGTTTGTCTCTTTACCACCGCATCCCCCTTACCTAGAACAAATATTTCATTTTTGTTAAATGGTGAATACATCTCACTGGATTGCTTTACTCCAACAGCAGCTACTCAGAGAAGTTGATGTGCATGCTTTACTCCAACAGCAGCTACTCAGAGAAGTTGATGTGCATGAAGCCTCCTTCTGATTTGCTATATTTATTACACGTTTATGTGCCCATATGGATTTCATGCAAACTGATGTGTTTGCAATTTTCACTTAAACAATATCATGTCATATGTGACCTTTTGCAACTTGCTGCTGCTTTTCTGGTCCAAAAATCTGTTTAAGATTAATCCATGTTGATACTGGTACATTTATTTAACTGTTGCACAATGTTTTGTTGAATGAGTAGATCACAGTGTATTCATTCCCCTACTGGGTTATAGTTTTTTTATTTTTACTTTTTGGAGTGGAGGCATCTCTTGAACACCCATCTGAGAATTCTTCGTTAGACCCACGGAAGAATTGCTGGGCCATAAGTTATCTGCAACTTCAAATTTGCCATGTGTCAAGTTGCCCAAAACTGTTTGTACCATTTTACGAAGTGTAAGAATTCCATTTTTCACATCCTAATCAATATTTCTAGTCATCACAGTTTTTATTTTTACTTGATAGGTATCTTACGTGTCTCATTTTTGTTTTATCTTGCACTTTCCGCTTCACCACTATTATCTTTTACTCCATATGTTTATTGGTCATGCAAGTTTCTTTTTTTCTAAATTGTTTGTATTTTGCCTGCTTTTCTCTTAGGTTATCTATTTCTTATTGTTTGAATGAGGTCTTCAAGAACTCTATATAAGACTATTTTGTAGTTTATTCACATTACAAATGTCATCTTACAATCTGTGGTTTTCTTTTCAGTTTATTTATGATGTCTTTTTATTTACACATGTTTTAATTTCATGCAATTTTTTCTTCATGTTTGATTTGTTTCTATTTTCAAGAAATGCCTGCTGTATTATAAAAATGTTCTGCTATATTTTCTTTCAAAATTTAAAGTTGGCTTTCTACAGAGTTTATTTTATTTTGGGGTATGATATGAGATAGAAATCTAATTTTATCTTTTATACAGAGAGACACCAAAGCCAGTGCAACTTTTAAAACTTTTAAATTTATTGAATAGATAACACATTCATACAGTTTGAAGATTGTAATAATGCTGCAAAATGTATACCAAGAAGTCTCATTCCCACCCCTGCCTCATCTGTTCTCTTCTCTCCATAAGGCAACCACTTCTTATTGATTATTCTTTCTTTTTCTGTAGGTACTAGTAGTGTAAATAGAAAAAGATATTCTATTTTCCCTTTCTTAAACACAGGTGGCATGCTTAGCCATGCTGTTCTGCACCTTGCTTTTCTCACTTAACTATTTTTCCTGGAGCTCTTTCTGTTTGAATGCATACAGAGCTTTTCATTCTGTTTTGTAGCTGAATAGTCTTTTATTGTGTGGAGCTATCAGAATGTGTTTAACCAGTTTCCTATAAGCGAACATTTGGGTTGTCTTCAGGCCTTTTCTAGGTACTACTAACAATACTGCAATACACGACTTTATACACACATCATTTCTCATGGGATAAATTCTCAGAAATGGGATCTCTGGGTTAAAGATGTATGCATATGGATTAGAAATTGTGATGGATCTTGTCAGTCGGCTTCCACAGCTATTAAATCACTCTGCACTTCTATTAGGAATGCATGAGAGTACCTCCCTCCTTGCAGACTTGTCAATAACACATTGTCAGACTTACACATTTTTGACAGGTGAGAAATTGTATCAAGGGTATTCGTTGCAGTTTCATTCATTTGTTTTCCATTTTAGTTTTTGTTCTTTTATATCGAGTTATAACTAGAATTAAGCACATCAGTCTAAACTCTGTAGTTACATGACATTTTCCATATGTATACATTTTATGCACATATTCGCGCTCTGGTAAAATACAGAACATTTCTGGTACAGAGATGGCTCTCTCATGCCTGTCTCAATGGGTACACTCCACCAGAATAGAAGAAGCCACTAATTAGATTTCTATCATCACATCTTAGTTATGCCTTATTTTGAATTTTGTTTTATTTTTATTTTTTGAAATGGAGTCTCGCTCTTTTGCCCAGGCTGGCATGCAGTGGCACGATCTCGGCTCACTGCAACCTTGGCCTCCTGGGTTCAAGCGATTCTCCTGCCCCAGCCTCCTGAGTAGCTGGGACTATAGGCACTCACCACCATGTCCAACTAACTTTTTTTTTTTTTTTTTTTTTGTATTTTTAGTACAGATGGGGTTTCACCATGTTGGCCAGGCTGGTCTCAAACTCCTGATCTCAGGTGATCCGCCTGCCTCTGCCTCCCAAAGTGCTGTGATTACAGGCATGAGCCACTGCACCCAGCCAAATTTTATGTTTATTAATACTACGAATCATGGAGTATATTCTCTTTGTGTCAGATTTCCTCTACTCACATCAGGTCTGTGGGGTCCATCCATGTCCTCTATGTAGCAGTTATTTTCCTTCTTTGCTGTGAGGTGCTGCATTGTATGAATATAGCACAATTCATTTAACCTTTCTCTGTTGGTGGATGTCATGGCTATTTCAAGTTTGGACCATTATGAGTGAAGCTGCCATGAGCATTTTTGTGTATGTCTTTTTGTGGATATAAGTGCCCATTTTTGTTGGGTATATACCCAACAAAATGTGGGTATAGCAGTAAAGAGTGGCTTTAGCAGTTCATACTTAGCTTTAGAGACACTGCCAAAAAGTTTTTTTTGAAGTAGTTGTTGTCAAGAACTGTGAAGATCCTGAGCTTTTGCCCCTATTGCATGCCAATGCGTTAACCTGGGAAAGTGTCATCCACAAGACTGCTGGGTCAGTGATGAAGGCAGTTTATTAGAGGCATGGTCATAGCCAGAGGATCAGTGATATTCTTGCTTGATCGCTAGAGTATCAGTGATCTTCGTGCTTGGTCGCTGGGTCCCAGTTTCCATAGAGGGATGTGAAGTGGGTAGATGTCCAGTGAGTTGTACTCTGAGTTTAGGAAACCCACATTGCTTATGCTGGATAAAAAGCATGCCTGCCCTTTGCTCTGGAAGGAGACACTACTTCTAAGGCTGCTTGCTACACACACATCCCAGAAAAGATCCTTTGGAACAGAGGCCAGTTAAGGTCTCACTCACCATATGTAGAAATGAGAGACCCACGAAGAATGTCTCCCAGAGCTGTATCAATTTACAGTCACCAGTGTTCCAGTTGTGCCATCTCATTGTCAACATTTGCTGTTGACAGTCTCTAATTGTAGCTGTTCTGGTGGGTGTGCATTGGTATTTCATTGTGGTTTTAGTTTGCATCTCTGATGTGTGATGCTGTTGAACACTATTTCATGTGTTTATTAACAATTTTTTTCTGACTTTATCTTATTACTTTAGATTCAGGGGGTACATGTGCAGGATTGTTACATGGGTACACTAAATAATGCTGGGGTTGGGCTTCTATTGAACCCGTCACCTGAATAGTGAATATGGTTCCCAGTAGGTAGTTTTTCAACCCCTTTCTCTCACCTTCTCTCCCTGCTTTTGGAGTTCCCAGTGTCTTCTGTGCTTGTTAACAATTCTGATATCCTCATTTGGAAAAATCTATTTAAGGTTTTTGAAAGCACTTTTTAAGTGGAATTGTACCTATTTCTTACTGATCTGTAGAAGTTCTTTTTTATATTTTGCGTATGAGCCTTTTAGAATATAAAAACAGAAGTCCTTAATTGCAATAAAGGTTATTTTTATTGTTTTGTGATATGGTTAGTGATTTTTCATATGCTGCTTAGTGAATCTTCTTGAGCCCCAAATTATGATCTTTTCTGATGCTTTCTGTAAACACTTGATTCTTTTAGCTCTTACATTTAAGTCTATGATCCATTTCAAGTGTACATTTGGTATCTTTTCTGGTGGTCTAGTAGACTCAGGGCTCTGAAATGAACTCTAGTGTATATGTGAGTTATGACTCAATGTTCTCTTTTTCCCTACATCGATATCCAATTGACTATATAATTTACTGGAAAGGTTTTTCTTTCCCCATTGAATTGTGATAAAGCCTTTTCTATATGACTGAATTCTATTTGCTAATATTTTCTTTAGGATATTTTGTGTTCATATTTATAAGATAGATTGGTTGTGATTTTCCTTTCTTTTAATATTCTTGCCAGGTTTTGCTATTTTGTCCCTATAAAATCAGTTAAATGGTTCCTTTTCTTGTTTTCTAGAAGAGTTTAAAATTGGCATGATTTATTCTCTGAACTTTTGAAAGGATTTGTTTTTGAAACCATCTAGACCTAGAAAACTGTTTTTGTAGGAAGGATTTTAATCGTAGATTTAATTTATTCAATACTTAACATGGCTTTCCTATTTCTTGTGGGGCCAGTTCAGAAAACTGCTTTTCAAGGACTTTGTTCATTTCATCTGAATTTGAAAATTTATTACCACAATGTTATTTATACTATCCTTTTGTTTTCTTTGTAATATCTGTAGGGTTTGTAATAATGTCTTTTTTAATTCCTAATATTAGCAAAATGTTTTCTTTCTTGATTAATCACATTAGGGTTGTTTTGGCTGTGTACTTCTGCATAATTAACCAATGTCTTAGTGCTTTGAGTAACAATTAATTATCTCTAATGCTTCTGTGGACTGACTGGCCTGAGTTGAGTGTGGTTTTTTTGTTCCCCTGGTGGTCTTGTTTGAAGTCTGGCATGCAGTTTCAGGCAGATAGCCTGTGGGGTTGGATCAACCGAGCCAGACATCCCAGGTGATGTGTGCTTGCCAGTAACCATCAGGAGCTAAGCTGGGGCTGGCTGCATGTGAAGTTGCTGAGTGATGTACTGTATATTAGTTACATCTTACATATTTAGAAGAAAAAAATGCCTCAAATGTCTTATTATATCATTTTTCACTCAAAAATTTTACAATTTGACAACCTGCTGTATTGGTAAGACTACAGGGAGAGAGAGCCTTTCCTACACTGCTGAAAAAAAATGCAAAATTATTCAACATGTATGAAGGCTAATTGGCAATATATGTCACAATTATAAATGCATATGCGCATGCTTGTTTTATCCAGGAATCTTAACTTCTGTGAATGACTGTATTGTTGAATAGAAGGGATGTTAGTAGACACGCTCACTTTCATCTTGACTTTAAAAGGATTATATCTCACCTTTCATGATTAGATGTGCTATTAGATTGGTGCAAAAGTAAATGTGGTTTTTGACATTGAAAGTAATGAAATTACTTTTATACCAGCCTAATATTTATGCTTATTCATTATTTGAAGATAAGAATATTTTCATTTTATTTTAGTTTACTAAGAATATTGAGTGTTGAATTTTATCAAATATTTTCTATATCTGTTGAAAGGTGATCATATAATTTTTCTCCCTTCATCTGTTAATATAATAAATTTCATTAGCACGTTTTCTAATAAGCTATCCTTGCTTTCCTGTGACCAATCCTATAAGTTGACTTAAAAAAATGAATTGCCAGAATCTATTGCTAATGTGTAAGTTATTATGTTTGCATTTATATACAAACATGAAGTTTCTTTCTCCTTTTGTCCTCATCTTCTTTTAATTTTGATGTCACTAGAATTCTAAAGGGAGTTGGGAGAGCTCTCCCACTTTTCCTAGCTGGGTTACTGCCTGAATAAAGAAGCGTATTTCACAGAACCTCCTGGCCCCCAACTAGGTAATCAAACAATGTTAACAATCTGATTAGACTGATGTTTAAGATATTTATTCATTTAATACAAAACTGTGAGGATGTTAAATACATATAAAATGTTAGCCTTTGCAAAATCCGCAACGATTGCAACAGTGAAACAGGGAAGGCTCATTGAAATGCATTAGACAGCCATTACTAAAACCTTGGAATGTTTTTTGGGGGGTTAATAATCCCTCATGAATTCTCAGTTCTTCTCAACTTAGCATTGCTAGCATTGGCTTAATATGTCTATACAGCAAGATGCCTGGCATTTTGGCAAGGTCAGATGGTTGGAAAGTGAAAATGAGAGTAGTGGTCTTGGATGGAAAATTAATGGTAAATCTGGAACAGAAGCTAAGCAATTTTTTGAACAAAATTTATATTACGTGGTGGTGGCGATTTTTAATTATTTGTATATCTGTAGTATAGGCGTATGTTCTCTATGGTAAAAATAAATCACAACCCGCATTGTTTTCTTTTTCAATACATTGTTCAAGCCATATACTCAGAAATATTCCCTAACATTTAAGAGTGCATAAACTATGTAAGTTCCTGTTAGACATTTTGTCATTAACATCGGCTAGTTACGGTAGAGAAACCATTATCTTCCTAAAGCCTCAGACTGGATTGTTTCACATTTTTAGTTTGAACTTCAGGGGAACATTATGCCTTTACCTATTCTCTTATCCAGTGAATGAGCTATGATGAAGGTGCTCTCAAACCAACAGACACATGTGTAACATTTGATGCATCCGGTTTTGTGTTCATGTAAAAGAAGATCCTGGCAGGTTAAGGAACGAGTCTACAATCCATATTTCTTCTTAGCATTGAAGACAGGTCTGAAGACTATCTAGGGTAGTGACACTAACAGATTGGAGATGTCAGGAAAAAAGAACATCTATAATCCAGTAATTCCTTGAGAAAAGTAGAGTTGAATAGAAATGACTACTGAAAAATGTTATTATAGAAACTGTCACCACAAATGAGCCAGATGTTTGTATTCTATTCCTCACACTTTAAGAGATTAGAAGCTAATTATATTATACCTAAGATGTTAGTGATTTGCATTTCTCTGATAATTAGTGATGTGGAACATCTTTTAATATACAACTTGGCTATTTGAATGTCTTCTTTTGAGAAATGTCTATTAAAGCTCTTGGCCCATTTTTTAATTGAATTATTTTCTTAAGTGAGTTGGAGGAGTTCCTTATATATTTCAGATATTAATTTCTTATCAGATACATAGTTTGCAAATGTTTTCCCCCAATCCATGGGCTGTCTCTTCACCTGGCCAATTGTTTTCTTTGCAGTAAGGAAGTTTTATAGTTTGAAGTCATCCCCTTTGTCCATTTTTACTTTTGCTGCATGTGCTTTTCGTGTTACATTCAATAGGTCATTGCCTAGATCAATTCCATGAATTTTTTCCCCTGTGTTTCCTTTTAGGAGTTTTATACATTCAGGTTTTAGGTTTAAATCCTTAGTCCATTTTGAGTTGATTTTTGTCTATGGTGGCCCTCAGACAGTGGTGCACCTGGTTCTTGGGCATTTGGATTTGGACTGGACCTACACCGCAGGGTTTCCTGGGCCTCCAACTCACAGATAGCAGATCATGGAACTTCTCAGCCTCCATAATCATGTGAACAGATTCCTCACGATAAATCTCTTTCTATTTCTTTCTCTCTGTATCCCATTGGTCCTGTCTCTCTGGAGAAACCTAACACAATTCGCAATTTCTTCTTCCCTGTAATAAGAAACATACCATGTCCCTGACATGTGAGGTCCCAGGTGAGGTCAGTTTACCTTCCATCCCCGGCTTACTGTGAATAAATAATAAACAACAAAAACCATCTAGTGTTGCAATAGAAAATACTAGTCCATTTTTGTCTTATCTGTACTTTTGATGAGCATTGCTATCTTCATTTTCTAAAGGCATGCAGCAATTTATTAGAGTCATAGAGCAAGTTTAGTGGCATTTTGTGACCTATTTTGTATGAAAGATGGTTTCAAAAACTTATCTCTTTAAAAAGTCTTATTTTTGTTTTATACTGATTTTAATTTTCACATCCTTTTCCACAGATTTTATTACAAATTAAATCTTTCCTATTAGGAAATATTTTTGATTATTAATCACCAGGGGTGTACATTGGCATGGCAGAAAGGAAAATAAGAGCAAAGAAAATATGTTACTTAAAATGCAAATAGGTATCCAGAATCTCTGCTGAAGGAAGTCAGTTCACATGGCATAGGGGCCAAAAATAGAAACAGAAAAGATACTTTTTCCTTTATATTTTTTATGTTAACAATCACTTGTAACCTTTTAGGCAGACTTTTTCTGTATCTTTTCCATGTCTAAATTGCTTTTTTTTTTGCAAAAATTAAAGTGGATATTAAAAGTAAAAGATAACTGATATATTTTTTCCAAAGAAACATATTTCTAAGTTTAGAAATATCAAAAAAAATTCTCTTTTCAGTTATCATGAGCTTTATAATACAATCAAGGAGTAATAAGAAATGTGAATGTGTAATATTAACATACATAAATAAATTATAGTATTTATCAAATATTTTTATAGAATGTATTTTCATTTTACCATTTACCGTTTCAAACCTATATTAACCAAATAGAGTTTGTATAGGATTCTGACATCAACCCGTAATCCATGTATCCCAAAGCCATAGCAATTCCAATTCTGAATATTGTTTGCTTTTTATATGATTTGGAGTTTAAAATCTACCTTTGTCTTAAAGCTTATAAAATATAGAAGTGAATGAATCAATGATATAACATCTTTTTCTCTGAAGCTCATTTAGAGTTAGCAATAACTGAACTAGTTTTTTAAAACTATATAATTTTATTAATATTTTTGAGTAGAAAAGCTGCGTGTTATCCTCACTCACCATCCTTCTCATACCACCTGCTGGGAGGTCTGCCTCGGATGTTGGGGACACAAGGAGGTGCAAAATAAACTTCCTAAATAATAAGAATAATAGCTAATATCTATTAGCCCTAGTACTGGCACTAGGGCAAGGATAGTCAGGCATTTGTCTCGGGCACAAAATTTGTGTGTAGGGGGTGGGAGTTCATCAAAAAAATTCAGTAATCAAGACAAAGAAATCCATTTGCCCCAGCCTGATCCCTCCCTACTGAGCACTTACTGTATATGAAGTCCTCTACTAAGAACTTTTTTTTGCAATTTTCTTACAATTTTTTTTAATGGAGTCTCACTCTGTTGCTCAGGCTGGAGTGCAGTGGCACGATCTTCACTCACTGCAACCTCCGCCTCCCGGCTTCAAGGGATTCTCCTGCCTCAGCCTCCGGAGTAGCTGGGATCACAGGTGTGTGCCACCACACCCAGCTAATTTTTGTATTTTTAGAGGAGACGGGGTTTCATCATGTTGGCCAGGCTGGTCTCGAACTCTTGACCTCAAGTGATCTACCCACTTCAGCCTCCCAAAGTGCTGGGATTACAGGCGTGAGCCACTGCGCCCAACCCTACAATTTTTTTTTAACAACCTTCTTAAGAAGTGACCCGTTACAATGGTAGGGGTCACTTACAGCAAACTTCACACTGCTAGTAAGTGGTAAAACTGGAATTGATTCCCGAGTTTTATGCTGTGGATACTTTCTTTCCCTTGTAGAAGTTTAGTATCCAACCCACGTGGCAGGGATAGAATCACAGCTGCCACCGAGGCCATTAAAAACAATCAGTGCTGAGGTGGAAGGCGGAACAAGATGGCAGAACAGAAAGCTCCACTGATCGTCCCTCCAGCAGGGACACTAGTTCAACAACTGTGTACACAAGGAAAGCACCTTCGCAAGAACCAAAAACCAGAAAGGAAATCCAGACCAAACTCAGCTGACGCCTGCTCATGAACGGAGCATTTAAAACAGCCCCAGCCAGAAGAGAATGGCCCACCCAGCAGTCAGAACTTGAATCTCTGTAAAATCAGTGGGGCTTCTCCTGTCAAGCAAGTCCCTGCATTCACTTTTGAAAATGGAGTCTCACAGACTTTTATAATATCCACATGTATCTGGCCTTTCTGGGAACTGTCTTAGAGACTGGCAAATTTTCTTTCTGTTCTTTATTCTGTGAAAAAGCCCTCCCCATCCTTTTTCCATAGGTCTTTAGAACACAAAACTGCCTTCTTAAACCTTTGAATGAGTTTAACTTTGTATCTTCCATTCACTCTGCACCTCACTGCCACCCAGTCTCTAATCAGGAGGGTTATCTTAAAATAAAGGTATGCGGAGATTTGAAACAGAGTTCTAGTTGATGACCTGCTTTATTTTGTTCATCTTGAGGATGCTTGTCAAAGCAAAATTTGGGAAAAAAGATTGTTTTTCAGAAGAAAACGAAGCACTCTAAGTATACAAGGAACAAAAGTACTTTTGTGTTTTACTTCTCTTCAGTTGCTACATTTGAACATTATTATTGACTTTTTTCCTTTGAGGGAATGTTGCAATGAATTGAGTGATTAAAGAAAAGCTTTTCAGTTGGTGCTGCTTTCTCCTGATAATGAGAATCAAAATCACACTCCAGAATAACAAGGTTTAAAGAAATAGATTCTGCCTCGGCAATTTGTAGGCTTTTTCATCTTTTTTTCTTAGCAAAAACCCACCTAGCAACTCTAAAATAATAAGGCGAGATACAGAATAACAATGACAAAGCTCCCCTCATCCTCCGCGCCCTCTGTTCACAGTATCTTGCCATCTGGGGTTATTACCTCTACTTTGTTGATGAAAAAATTAGTCTCAAAAGAGCCTTAACATTAGCTTTCATTTAAGTGATTTTTCATTCCTTTCAGGTATCAAAAATCACAGAGAAAAATGTTTGAAATTACCCCTGCTTTCAAAAGTCTAGATGTATTTAACACACATTTGTTGAGTATTCACTAAGTTCTGAGTGGAGAAATCGCATACACGAACTCAGAGGTGCATAGAGCAAAATGAAGAGATGCATGAGGCCACCTCCCAGTCCCCACTGGTCTCAGGCCAGCTTACCCTATGGGAAGTATCCCTTCTGCAGTTTTCAAGGCTGAGAGTCAAGTGCTGAGAACTAATGCTGTCTGTGCTACTGTGTTCAGATACTTTCAAATATTGCTAAGAAAGGGTGTCTTTCCTACCCACTCAACCCAAATGAAATGCAGTGATGTGTGATATTGTCAGATTTTCTCAGTGTAAGGCAGAAGAAACACAGGGAATTTGCTTCTGCTTTTATTGAGTAGTCTTAGGCCGTTTTAAAACCCCAATTGAACCTCAGTGTTCTCTGTAAAACCAAATGTTAATAATAATAATATCTGACTATAAAATAAAAAAAATGATATGAAAGTGCTTATAACTTCTAAATCTTTAGGGTTCTTTTCTTTTTATTGTGAAATCTTTCTCTAAAATCATTCTCATCAAGAACACTCATGAGGGGAAGGAAGGGAGGGATTTAAAAAGATATGAGTTATTTTCCAGTCAGTGGTGATTGTAATATAAATAGCAAATGGAGTTTTATAATTTGAAGACAGCGTTAGGGATATTATTCTACTTCAACTTGACCAAAACCCTACAGATAAGAGAAACGACACAGTTTTAGCCCCGTTTTGTGTGATTGAGAAATTGGGCTCCTAAAGTTCTTGTCCATGTGTGATCAGTTTATAAATCATAACTAGCGAGTGTTCATGACCGAGGATTTCCTCAGGGCATTGGATGATATCCCTGACCTCTGGCTGACATTTGACTGAAGAGCCTGATGGAATAGACCTATCAGATCTCTCCTGGTCTTTACCAGGCCCGAGTCTCTTGAAGGAAAAACCGGATCTGTTTTTCAGCTGATATGGGAGTTATTTTTAAGGAATTTAAATACATGCCAAAATGAGAAAGATGTTGACTTCTATCTACTAATAATATTAGGCACTAAAAATGTCACACTTTTGATGTACAAAAAATTTGTCATTAATCCTTTAAAATATACATCTTTCTGTTGAGTAAATTAAATGATCAAGCTTTGTGGTATTGATTTTCAATGTAGTTTATGGTACAACCTTTACGTCATTATTGTGTGGACTTCAGACCACAGGATTATGAAAAGATATGCTGGTTTAAGGCTCCAGGGATACAAATGTAAACATGAATACATTTTCCATTTTAAGAGGGCTATTTTCAAGTTATTGCCATTATGATGAAAATAAGAAGTTACTTATTCTGAAAATGTATTTCCTGTCCTGATCACATTCAGCCGTTTTCATAGAGCTTTCCATTTCATTGTTAGGGTGAAGAAAACTTCATTTTCATCAGTGGGTGGAATCCGAGTTGCATTTACAAGTGTGTTTTATTGAAGTCATCTAAGTATTAGCAAATAGGGGTAAGAGGAGGGTAAGATGATAGTTGTACTTAACACCGTGGCAAAATATAAGTGAAACACCTTCATCAGCTAGATCTTACACATGTTTATGAAGCGCTATGACAATATGCATACCCTTATGATTTAAGAAAACCCTCATATACTACTTGTATTTACACTAAAATTATACTATATGTCATACTACTTACATTGTAACTAAATGGATGGACTTTGAAACTAATTAATTTATCTTTAGTCTAAGACTTTATACAGAAAGGTCAGCTTGTAGCAGTTTCATTTAAACCGTTTTCCCCCATAAATCTTGAAGACCTAATCCAAAGCACTCCCAAAACTCAGTGTTTCCAATAATATCATTTCTCCTCTTCCTTTATAATACTTGCTTTTCAGAGTCCTTTGGAAAATGTCATAGAGGACTTTAGCTACTCTATTTTCTGTCTTTCCTTTCATTGATTCTTCTCCACAGTCAGGTAAGTACATAACAATATTAGAAGGAGTGTTTTTTTTTTTTTTTTTTTTTTTAGCTTTTAAAGGGAGCATAATGCTATTTCTGGGGGATGCCTCAGTTGCACCTTTCAGAAATGCACACTTTTCCCAAAAACAACTTCCCAAATATTTCTCATGTGCTCTTTGAGAATTTTGTAGACATATGATTTATAGCTGACAGAAAGGGGCCTCCATGGTGAAAATGGTAAGAGTCTCCTGTAGCCCACTGCACGGGATGAGCCTGGAGTCCGCATACCTTCATGGCTGCCAGAGGACAATGGCATCATTAAGGCATTTATTTCCATTTTTATTTTGTTGTTGTTGCCATTATTGTGTTATTTTATAGATGAAAGTAAATTTGTGGGGAGAGGCGAGGGGAAAGTAAGCATGGAATAACAGCAGAGCTGTTGAGTGGCTTGCTGGAGCCAGGCTGCCTGGCCTGTGTCCTGTTCTACCCCCATTAGCTGTGTGAGCACCAGCAAGGTGCGGGATGTCTGGAGGCCTCCACTTCTTCATCTGTAGGTTAGTGGTAATCATGGTGCCATCTGCCCAGGGTGTCAGTGAGGATGAATGCTGACACTTGTGCAGAGCTCAGAGTGGTGCCTGGTACAGAGGAAGCATTCCATAAAGGTTTGTACTTACGGTTGTCGTTCTATCATTACTATGTCTAAGAGGAGTTACGATGAATAACTTGCAGAAAAAGGATGAAGTGCATTATAAATAAAAGTTTAGCTGTCATTATAACAAGGACATTGCCGAGGGCAACAATACATACTGCGTGTGTCATGTGTAGAGAGGAAGCCCCCTTCCTTAAAGTGTTTCTTTCCCATTCTAATTGTTATCTTAGAGAGAGAGCCTCACAGAAAATTGTGCTGTCACGGTGAATATTTGACAATAGACGACATCCTCCAAGGAGTAACATGTTGCTAGGCTGTGTTTGCCTTGACCCTCTGCTTCCAACCTAACATTTTATTGGTTGAATAAGCATCTAGATTTGTTTTAATTCTTAGGCTGTTGATTCTTAACCTCTGGTTTAAAAAACAAACACCATCTTACTAAGAACTGAGTGTATATAATATTTATCCAGTGGAGAAGCCACGATGGGCCATGGCATTTTATTTATAAATACAAATACACGTAGATTATATAAACCAGAGATGAGCTAGGGGCTGGGGAGCATGCTGTGGCTTTTCAGGAAAGGCAGTGAACATGAGAGATTCTACTGGACCAAGAGAAATATGCACTTCTTACATTATTAGGGAAATCAGATCTTTTCCTGCCCTCATGGAAACCCCATGATTGAAGTTCAGTTTGTTGAAGTCTGTGACGATAGAGAATTCCCTTTCTGGCATTGGGAAGGCTTGCTTTGTGTTCAGGTAAAACGTGCCCAGGCTAAAGTGAACATAAATGAACCCCATGTTAGTAGTTAGTAGCATGGTCATCTAATGTATTGTCCCTCAGGGTCATTTTGTAAGCATAAAAGGGGCACTGATCTTAATTTTTCAGGGACAAGTAGTTTCAAGTGGGGGCAGGAAAACCAGCGAGGTTCTAAGTGTTTAAAAAGAATCTAGCATAGCAAATGCTTGATAAAAATGCCATGAAATCATTAAACATCTGAACTGAGTCCAGGGGCATTCCAGATGCCAGAACCTTCCTGAACCAGGAATGGGCATAGAAACACTCTCTAATCTACTATGTAACCTAACTGAAGGAGAACCAACCACCTACATGGGAGTCAGTATTTCTAATTCCCTCTCTGGTGATTTCTGTCTGTGGATGACTCACTTGAGTTTGCGAGCCTGTGAAAATGCATTGGATAGTAATAGAAGATATATAAAGTTTATATAGCTTGCTGGATTGTTATAAAAAGTAGCAATAAGATTATAATGATCATATAAAGCAAGTTCTTAAGCCCATTAATTCCTTTTATTCACTGAATGGCCTTGGGCATCATTCAAGTACTTTCTCAAGCTAGTAGAAATTGTGCTTGTGTTTTTCTTCAGCATTGTGGGAAATAGCAGTAAAAGTTATTTTTACTATAAAAGTAAAGATAGAAAATATGCAGCTCATAGGAAAATATTTTCAGCCAGATCATCATATGAGAATGGGAGAGAATTGAGGTCAGCAAAGAGTGTTAAAAATCCCATGATGTGAAATTTTCATTTAATGCACAGATGTAGCCTCTGACCCAGAAGGGGCCAATTACTGATAAATTCTGCTAATATCCATTTTTGCTGCTCCCAAAGGCAGACTTAAGGCCCTTATTATGTTTATTATGACATTAAAAAGTATGGTTTCTTTTATGTTCTCAAAGAGTCAAAACTTTCATTTCGTTTAGAATGGAGATAATTGTTTTTGAAATTTTCCATTCAAATTATTTTTAAAGCCATGACCACTTATGGCTTGTAAGACATGACTTAAGAAATAAAAAACAAAAATGAGAAGAGAGAGCTGATCGAAGCCAAGGGAAGTGTTTTGTTTTTCCAGCAGAGTTTCCAGCTGGTCAAAAGCAATTGATAATGCTGCTATTGTTACTATTATCTGAATTATTCTTTTAATTCTTTCAACTTTCTCACTAAGACCCATGGATATATGTGAATAATTCCAAGATTTATTTCTCTGGTCTTGATTTCTCTGAGCTACAAACTCATATAACCAGTTGTTTACTTGACATCTTCCGGGTAGTGTGTAATAAGATATCTCATGTTAATCATAGTCAAAACAGACATTGGATTTTTATCTCTTAAAATTCACCCATCTCAGGTCTTTAACATTCATTCCTTTATTCATTTTTCCTGAAATATTTACTGAGTGCCTGCTACGTGCGAGGTGCTGTTATAAACAGTGGTAATACGGCAATGTTGTAGACAGGCAGCAACCTGTGCCTTCATGGAAATTGCTTACTGATGTAGGAGACACAAAATAAACACACATGTGCCATAATGCCAAAGAGCGATAATTATGCTGACAAAAAATAAAGCCATAATAAAGTTTTCAAAGCAGTGAATATATAAGCGTTTGATATATATGATATAATAATATAAATCAAAATATCTTTGGCCTAAATTATTCAGTCTCTTTATAATCTAGAGGGGGAAAAAAAATAAAAAAAATCTGTGGTTTTACACTTGGTCTTCCCTGTGTTCACTGTGTTCAAGCCACACTTTCTTCCCTACGTATCTTGACTTTTCTGACTTTCCTCACCTAACAACCTTCCCTCCTGCCGTTTGCTCTGTCTACAATCGTGTTCTGTGTATTTTCACACACGCTCGCTTCCTTTTATCATTCAGGTCTTAGTTCGAACGCCCCCTGCTAAGAGAAGCATTTTTGATATCCTATCTGAAGTTACCATCCCCCATCACTCTTGCATTTTCTAATTCGTGTTATCCTTCATCACTTCATCTGTCATGACTGAAGAGATCTTTGTTTACTTGTTTATAGTGTGTTTCCTTCCGCTACAATTTAGATATCATAAGTGACAGACCTTAACTGTGTTTGCTCATGTCTCTATGAATGCTTAGAATGCTGCATAGCACATAGTAGGCAATCAGAAGACATTGGAGCAATGAATATACTATTCCTTTTTAAAATTTGGGTGAAATTTGAGAAAGTAAAATCAAGTCCTTTCTGATGTACAAGCTGATGGAATATTATTATTCATTTTCTAGGAAATACTGACTAGTTTATACTTCACTGCAGTAGCATACCTCAAAATGCATTATCATATTAAAGTCAGGGGAGGTGTCAGGGACACACATCAGATGTCATTTAGATGGGTTAAGGCACAGTGACTGACTCAGAAGTAATCCATGGTGCTTAGCTCCTGAAAACCGGAGTGGCAAAATGATGAGTGGGAGAAAGTCTAATTTGCTAGTTGTGTTGCATTGTCAAAAGAGCGTTGTCAAAAGAAATACTGGAATGTATTACAAATGTGCATCCTCGAGGATGCACATTTGTAATACATTCCAGTATTTCCTTTTCAAACATGAAAATACAGGTTGAAGACCAAATCGTATTATTAAAAAAAAAAGGAAAAAGAACAGTTTCTCAGATTAAAAGAAAAACTTCATGTAGAAAAAAGAGATGCCATTGTCATGTGTCACTGGTTATTTCCACAAATGTGTTTTATGTATGAACTTAATTTTTTTTTGAGATGGAGTCTCGCTTTGTCACCCAGGATGGAGTGCAATGACATGATCTCAGTTCACTGCAATCTGTGCCTCCTGGGTTCAAGTGATTCGCCTGCCTCAGCCTCCCAAGTAGCTGGGATTATAGGCTTGAGACACTACACCAGGCTAATTTTCATATTTGTAGTAGAGACAGGGCTTAGCCATGTTGGCCAGGCTGGTCTTGAACTCCTGATCTCAAGTGATCTACTTGCCTTGGCCTCCCAAAGTTCTGGGATTACAGGGGTGAGCCACCATGCCCGGCCCCTGTTTTATGTATTAATTTTAATTCTGGAAGACGCTAGAAATTTCTTTGCTCAAAATTGTATTTTATTAACAATGTAGACAGAATACAAGAGGACTGTAGGTTACATAAGTACAATGATCCTTCAGAGTTTTAACTCTTAAGAATTATGCTATGGTGTGGAGATTCCTTAAATAACTAAAAGTAGAGCTACCATTTGAGCCAGCAATCTTACTACCGGGTATCTACCCAGAGGAAAAGAAGTCATTATTTGAAAAAGATACTTGCACACACATGTTTATAGCAGCACAATTCACAATAGCAAAATCGTGGAACCAACCCAAATGCCCATCAATCAACGAGTGGATAAAGAAACTCTGGTGTGTATATATATATATATATATGATGGAGTACTACTCAGCCATAAAAGGAATGGACTAACAGCATTTTCAGTGACCTGGATGAGATTAGAGACTATTGCTCGAAGTGAAGTAACTTAGGAATGGAAAACCAAACATCACATGTTCTCACTGATATGTGGGAGCTGAGCTACGAGGATGCAAAGGCATAGCAATGATGCAATGGACACTGGGGACTTGGGGACAGACTGGGAGTGGGGACGAGGGATAAAAGACAACAAACATGGTGCAGTGTACACTGCTTGGGTGACGGGTACACCAGGTTTTCCCAAATCTCCAACAAAGAACTTACGTAACCAAATGCTACCTGTACCTCAATAACTTATGGAAAAATAAAATAAAAGAATTATGGAAACATCACTGAGATCTTTGTGGGGTGAAGTCACTTATGTGGTCATTTTCCAAATCAGCTGCGAGTATGGCCTTCAAAGTCCACATTTCTCTTGCTGTGGCTCTATGTAAACCATCATATTGCCTTTCCATGTTGAGTGGAGCCAGGGGTTTATCTTTATGAAAATGTTAAGTATTTCATGAGTTTCTGAGGCTTTGGTGCCTGAGTGCCCTGCTTTGGGTGTGTTTAGGTGCTCCCTGTGTCCTTCATTGTAAAGAAACCTTGCCCTCTGTTCTGTACAGTGCATGTCCTGGAGAATATTCTATACCTAAGAGGCAGGGAGTGAGAAATATCCAGAGAGTATTAATATATTGTGATGTAGGAGAGGGTGTAGTTGTTTTTCTAAATTCTAAGGATCACGTTTTCCAGGAGGCTTCTTTGAACCCTTGTTTCCAGGGTAAATGAACATTTGCCTTTAGTAAACCATAGCACCTCCGTCAGTCACAGTGCAGGTTTGTTTGTCGACCTGCTTTCCAAGACAGCTGTCCGCAGAGGAAGCCCTTAGCATTGCGGACCACTTGAATGGATAAGTTTTGAACTTTCAGGAAAAAAGGAATACCTTTTCCTTCTCCTAAATGGCACATTTACTGTTTCTATAGTTTGGATATTTTACCCTGACTTTGTGAGAGCTGCTATCAAGGTTTTCCTGCCCATGCAAAATAGCCTTGCTATAAGGTCAGCTAGAAGCTAGAACCCTGTCTCAGAATGCATCACCCAGTCTGTGTCACTGAAACCCTGGGAAATCCATAGACCTGAGATACACAGCCTTTTCAGCTTCCAATGCACCTCTTCATCATGGTAAGGGACCCCTATTTAAGGGGATTTTCAACTTAAAGCAGGTCTCATGTGCTGTTGATACAACTTGTGCATTCACTGTTGGGTTTGAGTTTGGTTGCCTAGGATGCTTTAACCTTTGGATCACTGATAACCTGAATCCTATTTAGCTCGGGGCTGTCACTTGCTCAGATGTTCTCCACTTCTAGCAATCTGATCTGGTTCTACCTGAGAAAATGTTGCAGCCATTGCTGAATCCCCAGTACCTATAAGGCACATAGTGTTGCCAAGTCAATGTTTATTGTTGAATCAGCTGATTTTTTTCTTCCTCACTTCCACTTCACATGGCTCAGTGGGTTCTGGGCTCTGTATTTTTATCAGTTTTTGGCCAGTATTTCCATGCAGATATTTCTGATATTTCTCTTCTCTTTCATCCCCTGCCTCATTTTATTTCTTTGGCCCTGGCTTCTGCAGCTACAACCTGCTGCCACTTTGTTCCTGTGGCTCACAATGAGCTAAGTATATCTAATCCAGAGCACTGATTCAGATTTTAGTAGAAAGTTCAGTCTCAGTGATGGGGACCCAATTTTATCTCTGGAGATTAAGATACAGATGGTAGATAGATATTTTTCAGTATCAAGTGAAAATCAAAAAGAAATCTTCCTATTTTAAATACTTAGGATATAAAAAGGTATAATTTCAGAAGCATTAAGATCTTAATATTTAATATTCTTTCATAATTTATACATTTTCTGTAGATGGAACTTAGGTGACCTGATAACTTTATATACTAAAAAAGGTTACAAATCTAAAAATTCAAAATATGCAAAAATAAAAATAATAACTGTTAATGTATTTTCTGTTATAAATACTAAAAGCATCTGTTAACTAATGCTCAATTCCTATTAAGGAAGAGTTTAATATAGACTTATACCTCATTATAATTAGTTACTAAATAGTAATCTACTTTTCCTATTTTTAAATTTAAATCCTAGAATTGAATTGTAATCTTTGCTAATGAAGTTATATCTACTTGAGAATTGCATTAGAATTTGAAGATGTAATATATCTAAAGCAGTAGTTTAAACAATGCTGAAGTTGAGAAGGTAATCAATAATCACTGGATACTGTTGTTCCCCTAATAAACAAGTAATAGCAGAGACCTGATCACATCTCCTGATTATGGATCTCGGTTTGCTTGTGCAGACTGTGTGGAGGTTCCCTGTGCCCAGAACCTAGCTTTGGTGCTGATGTCCATGGTGAGTGTTCAGGCTGGGACTCTGATGAGGAGCAGCCCTCACACTATGCTTTGTGCTTGATTGAGGGGATAAGGTATATGTGATTCTCAGGAAAAGAAATGCACACTGGTCTCCTCTCACCCCTTTCTCCTGCCTTCCTCTAAGGAATGGAATTCTGGGGAAAAAGCTTAATTCTGACATTACGTATATTAACAATATTTGTAGGAATAGTGAGAATATTTCACCTTTATTTGTGCAACCAACAAAAATAATCACATTAGTTCTACACAGGTGAAGAGTAATTTGTAAATGTGTGTGAGAGATAGACATTGATTGATCAATTTAAGCTTACTGTTACTATTTGTGGAAGATAGAAACCTTGAGTTTCGGAAGAAATTTGGTGGGAAGCAATGAAATGATCTAAAATGCTGGTAATGTACTTTGTGTGGAAATAAATAATTTAGTAATTCTATGTTCTGTGTGATTGAATCTTCTCCAGTCTCATCCAAAGCATAGTAGCTTTTTATGTATTAAGCAAACGATGCATTATAAAACACACTATTGAAAGTTAAAAGATAAACAAATATGCTTTTATTGCCTCAATTTTCCGGAGTTAGTTATGAAGAAAAATTAGTTGAATAACAAAGTGGAGTTAGAATTGTTAAGAGGTAATGTTGAATAATGATGTGACTTTCAATACTGCTTTATACAAGCAAATGACACAGAGAGAGTGTATTAGTCTGTTCTCTCGCTGCTAATAAAGACACATCCGAGACTGGGTAATTTATAAAGAAAAGAGGTTTAATTGACTCACAGTTCAGCAAGGCTGGGGAGGCCTCAGGAATCTTACAATCATGGCAGAAGGAAGCAAACACGTCCTTCTTCACATGGTGACAGCAAGGAGAAGGGCAGGGTGACTGCCTTTTATAAAACCATCAAATCTCATGAAACTTATTCACTAGCATGAGAACAGCACAGGAAACCCGCCCCCCATGATTCAATTAACTCCCACTGGCTCCCTCCCACAACATGTGGGGGCTATGGGAACTACAATGCAAGATGAGATTTGGGTGGGAACACAGCCAAACCATATCAAAGGGACAGAGAGGGAGGGAGGGAGGGGAGGAGGGAGAGAGATAGAAAGAGAGAGAGGATTAGAGAAAGATATTAGCAGTATGTGTTGGTGCGAATAGTTTAAAAACAAAATACTTATCACCCCTTTTAATCTTTTAAGTTTTTGCTGCTTTGCACAGAGAGGAAAATGGAAGGGAAAGCATTTTACCACATTTGGGTATAGGGGACCCTCATGTCCTGCACTTCCCTTAACCGGGAAGACTATCTTGAAACACTAGGTTCGCTGACTCCTGGGTGGCACCAGCTTACTCCATCCAGCTGCTACCTCTGCTCCTGCAGCTGCCTAGGCAGCTTCTAGCTGCTTTCTAAACTGTGACTCTTCCTCTATTTCCAGACCTTCTGTCCGTGGCTAAATTCCAGGTGGAGGTCAATAATAATAGCATGAAATCACTTCATATATTGTCAGATTGCCTGGGTTCAAATCCCAGCTCTGCATATACTGGTGGGTGCTTTTGAGCAGCTTGCTGATCTCTCTATGTCTCAGTTTCCTGGTCTGTAAAATGGGGATAATACTAGCATGGTTGTCATGAGAATTAAATGAGTTAACAAAAGTTTACATAGTAATAATTCATTAAATGTTAGCTGTCATTCCTTGCCTCTCCAGATGTTCACTTGCTTCTCTTCAGGCATTCACCATCAAAGCTAGAAAGGGAATTAAAACAACTGTGTAGTTAATAATCAAGCAAGGCATAATCATACACCTTCCAATTTTTGACCAGTTCAAGAACTGGATTACTTCCCTTTCACATCTCTAGTAATGTGTTTATTGAGATTAGAACTTCCAAATCCTGCTGGTTTTGGACAGACTAGCTCGATAGAAGTCTGTGAATAGTTCTTATATCGTCTTCTCTTGTGAGTTTCTTTGGGGTTTCTTTCAATCTGCAATATGGCCATTTAATTTTTCCTGCACATCTAATTTCTTCTTGGAATCAAAGAAAATGCCAAGGGACAAGATTGTGAGCTATTTCACTCTGCCAATGGAAATAACGAGGTAACTTTTAACACTTTGCAGAGTAACCCGCGTGGAAGGATTGTGCTGTTTGCTTCATAGTGCTCAGGAGGACATGCTGTAATGTGAGCAGGCTGGCTCTATTTCAAAAAAATAACATTGGCCTCAGAATGTCATCTCTTCAGTGGCCCAAAAGTAAAGCTTCACTAAAATGACAATCAGAGTGTAGGTTCAAGGATCTCTGATGGAATGTTATTGGTTCAGCTGTGATAATTGGGAGAAGAGTGTTGATAACTTAGGTGTGAGTATTAGATGCTTAGCACAGTTGTGGGTGGAAATTGAGGGTAAAGGGCTCCTAGATTTTATTGCCCCCTTTTTTTGAGATGGAGTTTCACACTGTCACCTGGGCTGGAGTACAGTGGCACCATCCCGGCTCAATGAAACCTCTGCCTCCCAGGTTCAAACAATTCTCCTGCCTCAGTCTCCCAAGTAACTGGGATTATAGGCACCCGCCACCATGTCCAGCTAATGTTTTGTATTTTTTAGTAGAGATGGAGTTTCACCATGTTGGCCAGGCTGATCTCGAACTCCTGATCTCGTGATTCACCCATCTTGGCCTCCCAAAATGCTGGGATTACAGACATGAGCCACAGCGCTTAGCCCAATTTTGTTGCATTTCTGTAAGGAACAATGGCTGCTCTTCTTTTTATCTAGTGCTTGTCCTGAATAGCGTGTGTTGGAAGGAGAAATGGCTGGCAAGGGTCTAAGAGTGAGTTCTCTGTCCCATCACAGCACAATAATGGTGCTCATGATGGGTACGTTTTCCTTGTTTAATTAGATGATTACTATAGCTGTTCCATTTCAGCTCTTATGTCATCAGCATTTCAGGTAGAGATACAAAGAGGTAATTGGCAAAGTGGCTGTTTTCATTTTTGTCTACATTGTCTGGGATCCAAGACCTTGACACAAGTTATTTTAAGTGACTTCTCAGATTCTTAAGTCTGCATCTGTAGCTGCCAAGTCCCCACCATGGTGGGTGAGGTGAAGATCTTTCCTACTGCCTTACTGCTTCATCACTGCCCTCCCATCTAATTAATTAGAAAGTATAGAAAGGAGTCTAATTATATAATGAGTTGAACTTTCTTGGATGTGAAAAGTGCATGTATAATTTTAGAATGTATTATCTTAGATGATGGACTGATCAGCTTTGAGCTAGGAAAGAGCTGAAAAGAATTGGCAGTCACAGCTGTCAATTGAAAATGGCATAGGACAAATGAAGGTGAAATTAGTTTATTGCTGAAACAGGAGACTCAAAAGTAACTGAGATGAGAAGGTGGGTCAGTAAAGCTGAAAAGCATCATGGAAGCTGGATAACTGGGCACCTTCGTCTCATCAGGGAACTCTGGTTCACATGTGAGCATCCAGCTTATTTGACTGAAAGAGAGAGCTCATGTTTTCACAGTTTGCGTGAGCAAGGTCTTCTCATAGCATGTATAATTAGACACTTGCCAATATTATAGACACTACTATAAGCACTTACCAAGAGTATTTAATCAAAAGAGCTCGTTCTAGAATGATCCTAGTAAATCACTTAGTAGAGCCTGATAAATGAGTAAAAAAAGTAATGGTAAAAGGAGTGTTTGCTTTAAAGTTGTAGAATCTCCAGAAAGTTCTAGTTACAGCTGAGCTTCATCTGCATGCCAGTTGTTGAGCCAGGTGTGTTTTCTGTCCTCTACATACTTTCCAGCCTAGGCTGTCTTGGGAGCAGACTCTGGTCATCCACTGCTTGTGTCAGGTGGCTTCTGCACCAGCTGGGGCTCCTGGAACTGAACTTTTTGGTAGCTTTTTCAGCAGTGATTACTAGAGCTCACAGCAGCGGTCCTAAAAGCAGTAGGAAGCTGGCCTCTGATCAGCAGAAAAATTTCAGAATCCATCCGTCTGAAATGTCCCTGTGCAGAGATCAAGACTGACAGTTCATCAAAGTCTTGAGGTAACCCTGGAATTTGGCCAGGTATTGTGGGTGCTGTGGAAAGTTAAGGTGTTGGAAAAACTATTTTCACTTTTGATAAGATGTGCATCATGCATATCATACTTTTTTAAAAAGATATTTTATTAGTAGACTTTATTTTTAAGAATAGTTTTAGACTTGCAGAATAATTGAGCAGATGGTAGGAAATTCCATATACAACACTATCCCAATAGATTTTCTCCTATGGTTGACATCTTATATTAGTCTGATACATTTGTTATAATTAATGAACCATTATTGATACATTATTAACTGCAATGCATGGTTTATTCAGATTTTCTTGGTTTTTTTGTTTTGTTTTGTTTTTTAATCTGTTCCAGTACTCATTCAGGATGCCACATCACATGTTCTTGTCATGTCTCCTTAGGGTCTTCTTGGCTGTGACATTTTCTTAGATATTTCTTGTTTTTGATAACCTTGACAGATTTGAAGAGTACTGGTATAGTTCCTCTCTTCAAATTTGTCAGATTGTTTTTACCATTATTTGACTGGAGTTATGGGTTTTCGAGAGGAAGACCCTTGTGATAAAATGCCATTTACATTATTGCATCATATCAAGGGTTCATGCTATCAAAGTGATTTTGGACTGTTAAGGCTGATCTTGATCACCCGGCTGAGTAAATGTTCATCAGGTTTCTTTCCTGTAAAGTTTTTTTCCCTCTTTCCTTTTGATACTGTTTGGAAGAAAGTCACTATGCGCGGCACACACCTACAGAGTGGGGAAATATGGTCCTCCCACTTTAGGATGAAGTATTTCCATGGCATATCAGATTTTGATAAGATGATTTTTTTACCCCTTGCAAAGTTGAGAACACTTGAGCTAATGTAACTCGAAGCCATGCAATTTGCAAAAGCTCTCAGCAGTTGCCATGACTGATGTAGCTACCCATGGTCTTCCTCTTCTAACTTCCGCTCCCTCTAATCTTCTTACTTCTTGCCCTGACCTGCATTACATTGCATTTTTTCTGTTTCCAGACCACTGCCCCAAAAACATAAGCAGATTGGTGTATCTAAAATTTGATTCTTAAAACATTCTGGATCTTTACTCACCTCCGAGAGAGTGTTTACAGAAGTTTCCCAGTTCTCCTTAAATAAGGAAATTTGGTTTAATAAAGGGAAAGGTGCCTATTTTGTGACCTGCATAGACTCCCCCTGATTTGGCCCTAGGCCATACAAAGTCAGTTCCTGGTAAAGCCCAAATTTCAGTTTATTTAATGAAACCCACCCATACAGAGCCACACCAGCCATCAGGGTGGTCATTAGCCACATGCTACTGTGGAGCTCTGGACATATGGCTAGTCTGAACTGAAGGCTGAGATGTGCCTTATGTATGAAATACACAATGCATTTTCAAGTGTGTCAAAAAAGTGTGTAAATTATCTTACTAATAATTTTTATATTGATTGCATGTTGAAAGATAATACATTGAATATATTAGTTTAAATAAGTGTATTATTGAAATTTTGCTTCTTTCCTTTTTACTTTTTATGATGTAGCTATGAGATTATTTAAAATTACCTAAGTGTCTTGCATTGTATATGTACTGGACAGTACTGGTATAAACTACATTAGATGTCACAAAATGTTTCTACATTATTACTTTATAGCAGCTGGAAGTTGAACACACCCCCCACAGACCCCCACCACACACACACACATCACACATCTACCCTGGAAAAAATGACTTTTAAAGAGAGTCGGAATTGACAGTTTCTAATTAGGTAACAATGAGTTCATATGATAGGAGACAGTTGCCTGGGAGTTAGCAGGGGCTGAGACCAGCAGAAAAAGGAAGCATAAAAACCAGGAGGCCATCTGTTACATTCTAGGTGATCCATAAAGACAGAATTTACATGATGACTTAATTTAGATTATATGGAACTATTCATACAAGTATTTATCTTCCAAATATCCAGAGATATTGACAAGGTGAATAAAGGAGGATTATGTTGTTGGACAAAGTACATAGGGTTTGGGTTAAATTATTTTCAGTTCTAATTGTTTTGAAAATCAGTTGAAGCTAATACTGGGAAAATAGTAGCCACCACCAATATCAAAGAAATCATAAGAATCACATGAGGTAGAAAGTTTCTTCAGAATGGAAGGCTCCAAGCAGAAAAATAAAGATATGTAAATTGCTTCTAGGAAGCTATTTCATTAGCTATCCATGATAGCAATTCTCTTTGGAATTATTAATATTGGTCCCCAAGAGATCTTCCAGATGTTGACCAGGCTTAGTTGTAGAAAGGAGAATGGAGAGTATCTGTGTGGTGTACTGGGATTTTTAATTGAGACTGAAAGTTTCCCAGACTACTTACCATTCCAAAGAGACACAATGTGATACCACCACACTGAAGACAAATGGCCAGATAATGGTCAAATTGCCAACCACACCACAGGTTTTCAGAGTATTGAAAGAGGACCGAAAATCAGAATTGTTTGATTCTTCATTCACTTTAGCTGTCATGGAATTTTTGTCTTTCCTTTAGCTTTACTGAAATATAACTTACATAAAATAAAATGTTTTCACTTTAAGTCAACAGTTGGGTGAATTTTGAAAATTAGGTCGATTTACTTCATCACCACCCCATATCAAGATGGAGAACATTTCTGTCAATTCAAAAAAATTGCCCAAGACCCCTTGAAAACACTCCTGTAACCCACATTCTAGGGCATCAATGATTTGATTCATAAAGTTTTGATTCATTTTGTTTTTTTCTGAAACTTCATGTAAGTGGAATCATGTACTTTCCTGGTGTCTGACTTCTTTCATTCGAGATTATGTTTTTAAGATTCATCCATGCTGTAATGTGTATCAGTAGTTAATGCCTTTTTGTTGCTAAATAATATTCCATTGTGTAGTTAAACAACATTTTATTTATTTGTTACTAATGGACATTTGAGTTGTTTCCAGTTTGAGTCTATGATAAATCTTCACTTGCAGATTTGTGTGGACCTAGGTTTTAAGTTAATTATGTTAATACATAGGAGCAGGATTTCTGGATTTTATGGTAGGACTACATTTAGTTTTGCAAGAAGCTGCCCAACTGTCTTCCAACACTACTGTACCATTCTGAATTTTCACCAGCAGTGAATGAGGGTTTCTTTTGCTCTATACCCCTGCCAGCACTTGGTATTGATAGTTATAAAAAATAACTCAGCCATTCTAATAGGAATGTAGTGGTCTTATGTTGTTGTTCTAATTTGCAAACAACATTAATTTCCTAATGACAAAATATGTTGCTAATGTTTTTTTATGATTACTAACAATCTGTATATTTTTATTTTAATGTTTTCTAGTGTAACATTTAATTACTCTAATAATTTTTATTTTGTTTTATATTTTATTAATCATAGTTTTGAGTTATTTTCTTTAACATGCATCAGAATTTTCTGAAGATATTATTTAAAATGTGAATTCCCATCTGGAGATTTGGATCCAGTCAGTGAGTGAGGGCGTAACATATGGAATTTGGATAAGTTTGGAATTTGGCTAAGTTTCCCTGAAGTTATGGTATTAGTTTTTCCCTATATCACCCTGCTCTTGACTCTGTAGTAATCATCATTAAGTGAAGATTTAATTACTTCTATTTTGATTTTCTTTTTCATCCTATCCATCTTGAGATTGCAAGATGACTGAAAAGGTATGTTATTTCGTTACTGTCTTAGTCCATTTTGTGGTGTTGTGATAGAATACCAGAGAATGGGCAATTTATAATGAACAGACTTTTATTGGCTCACAGTTCTGGGGGCTGGGAATTCTAATATCAAGATGCTGGCATCTGGTAAGGTCCTTTTTGCTGCCTCTTCCCATGGTGGAAGACAAGAGCATGAGCTAGAGCAAGAGAAAGCTAAGCTTGGCTTTTTAATAAGGACAGCGCAGGATCCCATGTGACCTAATTACTTTTGAAAGGTCCCCTTCTTAATCCTGTTACAATGGCAATTAAATTTCAACATGAGTTTTGGAAAGGACAAATATTTAACTATAGCAATTACTGTTTTCTGTTTGGGAACCAAATCATTAAATTAGTCTGAAGTCTAATAAATAGCAGGACATTTCCTGGAGGCAGAACAGCCCCCAAAGATGCCCAAGGACTTACCCCTGCGCCCTGGGGAAAGCTGATTTCATGGCCACACAATCTTTCCCTCAAACTTCAGGAGCATGAAAAGACCAGAGTGTTCATCTTACAAAAACCTCTTTGAAAAGATAAGAGGGCGACTCACAGATCTCTTCAATCAAACCAGAGGGCCTGGAGAAACTTAAAGTTGTGGCTCTTCAATTACCTCAGGAGAAGCCAAGAATAGAGGTATTACCTCAAAATGATTATGAACATGGACTTCTTTCTAATGAAGGGGATCTCTGTGAATTTCAGGCAAAACTTAAAAGGTTCTTGAGAGGTTTTTTGATCAGCAGAAACATTGCCAGAATGTACTGAAAGGGACAGAGAAAATATGAAATGAAAGAAAACTGGTGGATTCCAAAGTTCTGCTACAGGGAAGGAGGTTGACAAAACCACTTAGCTGATGATATGGGGACTTTGGAGCTGAGGAGATTTAGATGAGGTTTTGGACATCAAATATATGCTGTAAGGGGGTGAGACCTTTGGGAACCTTAGGTATTTAATACCTTGGAAGGACATGAGTCTTTGTGTCCAGAGGGTGGATTCAGGTTGACGGGATGACCTTCTGAAGATGATCACACTCTGATCTCAAGGCCCTGTGCATACATTGTGCTTCATGGCAAAAAGGACTTTGCAGATATAATAAAGGCTATAAAACAGGGAGAGTATCCTGCTTTCTCCAGGTGGTAGTAACCTAATCACATAAGCTTTGGAGTCAGAGAGATGCCAGAGAGGGGAAGTTGGGGGGACTTGATGTGTCAGAGGGCTTCATCCTACCACTGTTAGAGAGAGCCACGTCCTCTAGGAGCAAACATGGACCCCTGGCTGACAGCCACAAGGAACTAGGAGCCTTGGTCTTATAGCTTCAAGAAACTGAATTTGGCCAACAGCACAACTGAGCTTGGAATCTGATTCTTATTCAAAGTCTCAACATGGTGAGACATTTAGGCAAAGACTTAGCTAAACCTGCCCAGACTTCTGACCCACAGAAGCCAGGAGATAAGAAATTTGCACGATTTTAAGTTGCCAGATTTGTAGCTCATTTGAAATGGCAGCAAAAACAAATACCCACAGGATGAAATGGATGCTGTTACGGAAGGTGGATCAAGGACAAGAGAGCAAGCCTAACGCCAACAGGGGACACACACTGGGGGTGGATGCTCATGTGCAGAGAGAATGAGGCACAGGATCATTGAGGGAAAGACGGGCTACAGAGGAAGAAGTAGAGGACAAGGAGGAGAGAATTTGATGATTAATATTTGATGTAAACAATTATTAAGAGAATTCCTGTATTACGTACAGAATGTGATGAATAAGTGCCTGTGCCTTTTGATCAGAGGGAGAGAATCTGGGGATGATCTTTATTAAATAATGACCTGTATCCTGTATAAAAACGAGCTTCATGCTCATGTATAAGACAATGAGATTCTTATTTGTTGAACTGGAAAGGAAAGGAGGTCAGTATATCAGCAGGGACATGATTTTTCTCATCGAAGCCTGAAGACCTTAATAATTCACATAGATAATACAGATAATTTCACAGGTTAGGTTAAACATTCTTTAGTAATAAGGGCAATTTTTATGTCCATTGATTCTTGTCATTGTAGGATGGGAATAGGGTCTGGGAAACCTGGTGTCTCAAACAATCTAAAGTGGACTTAATTTTGAATCTTTATCATTTTCCTATTCCATTCCTCTAGTGTTGCAGTGAGGTGTTATAGCAGTAACTTATCAAAAATATTACATTAATCGTCAATCATCTTGTCCTTCCTAGTGACTTATTCCATAAACTCTTAAATCAGCTGAAAATGTGACTCTTGACATCCTTCTAATCCAATTCCCCTAAATAATAAATAAAGGAGGAGTCTTCAAATAGAGTGTGAGAACTACCATTATAAATCCAGCCAGTTGTGGCAGGATCTGTGATTAACTGCTTGATACCAGGTAGATCTCCTGGGGTTGCCATTGTATGCAAGCTGAAGTGATTTCTCACAACTATTGAACACTTATCCACATAGATAGTCGTGTTGATTCATCAATCCTGAGAAGGTTAAAGGGGATATTACTCAAAATTTGGCATGTAGGGAAAAATTTCAATAGTCAGTTATGCCACTGCATTTCAAGGCTTTTAAAGTGAGAGGTGGTAGTTACTTCAAGGTTGATACCAAATCTTCTCTCCACAGCCTCTCCTCCCCAACCTTTCCAAAAATTACTATCATTATGCAATCCAGTTCATCTGCTGGCCCATCTTTTCCATTTCCCAATTTCTATAAATGAGTCTATAACTGGTCCACATAAATACAAACCTTTGGTGGTGGTTGTCATTTAGTGGTTCTCCAAAAATTAAATCCCTATTTGAAATGGAAATAACACGTCTTCATCTGCTTATATGCCTTTTGGTTATTTTTGACCACATTAACATCACTGAAATGTCTGCACATAATCGATTGCAGATGTTCTTCTCATGCCAGGAATAAATTACAATGGCTATTAGGGCAACAGTCATTTTGCTGCGCTCTTTTAAGAAAGGTTCTTGATTGGGGAATAGCAGCGTCTTATGGACTCTGCTATTTTTTTGACCTTTAGAGAGGCTGCAGTTAGAGGAACCCATGCCATGCCCCGTGGTTTAAATGGACAATGGCTTTATTGATGTATATAATGTATATCCTCCAGGTTGAGTACATGTCTATAAACTGTGTTTTGAGGTATTCTTAAAATTTCTCTCACGTTAAATCTTCGCTGCTCTCTCTGGTTTCTGAAATGCCACTGTGAGCTCTCTCTTTTGCTTGAGGGTTTTCCCCTGGTTAGAATGCAAACACTCATGGCTGTATTAACACATGCAGCTTTACTCACTGCCTAGTCTTACTATCCATTACATTAAGGAGATTGAATTCATCAGATCCTCTCCTAAAACAAGTTTTGGCAATGAAGAGGTTGCAAAGCAGAGGTTGTTGGCTGGGGGAGCAGAGGCACCTCTATCCTGAAAAATCATGCCAGGGATGGGGATTTGAAGGCAGTCCTCATGTATTTGATTATTTTTCTTGGGGTTAACTCTGCCCTGAAAATGAATATTTTGTTTTCCTCTGAAGTTTACACTTTGCTTTATACAGCTTAATTTATAGGATGTTATAAATGAATGAGTGGATGAATAAATGACTGTGTTCACAGCCACCAACTAGAGATGTTAAGGATTACCCTGATGGAATTTTTTATCGTTTTTCTTGGAATGCAAGAAGGCCTCTCTCTTAATGAACCCCTCTCTAATATAATAGGTCAAGAGAGAGAGTTGGGGCCTTATAAAATACGTTTCCAAAGCTCAAGCTTGGGCTGAACCATCTTCTTTCTTCTCTTTTATGGTTTGTTTTTGTTTGGATATATTGTAACTGCACAGCAGAATAGCTGCTGTTTGTCCTTAACCTGATCTCTCTTTTTTGGCTTCTCCTGCTTACTGCTGATCTTTGTCTTCTACAACACTGGGTGTGTGAGCCATGACAGGCTTTAGTGCTGTGCCCAGCACAGGACATCTAGCTTTATTTCCAGACTGCAATTTATAACTTGAGCTAAATCGATGCCTAGATTTTCTCAATTGGAATATACAGGTGAGGCTTTGCACGTCTATTTATCTGAACCAGAAAGAACCAATCGCGTGTGATTAGAATTTTTCAACTAACTTTTTACTTTTAGAAATCAGAGATTCCCTTCTGCCACATACACTCTCTTAAATTATATCCAGAGAATCGCTTTATATTGGTAATGATTTAGAACTTGTAAAGATTTCAATAAATACTTAGAAGCATAAAGTTCTAAAAACTGTAGAAACTATGAAGTTGATGTTTATAGTTTTTAGAACTATAGAATAAAGACATTGCTATGAAAGATTATCAGGCCTCTAAGAGACATCACAGATATAAATTGTCTTCTAAATCATTAAATTTTAATAAAGCTTACTAATACAAACATAGTATTGGGTATTTTCCTTGTAAATTGATACATACAGAAAGTTTGCCAGACTAACAGCTACCATGTCCTGGGTACCATATATTTTTATCTTTCTCTTTCCTATTTTGCCTTGGACCATAACAAGGAATTTTTGTGCTTCTTCGGGAAGCACTGAGGAGACCTCCAATGCTTCTTTTCTCCATCCCCTCCCTGTTTTTTCCTCATCAGACAACGAGTGACTGATTTAGTTGTTGGTGCACTGTGCCTGTGGAGGCCAAAGCAGCTCCATCTTGGATGCTAATCTACCATGCTGTCTTTTGATTAGCCCCAGTTTCAGGGGTTCCTTTAACGTTTCCAATTTATTGTTCCGTGTGTAATAAAAGGTAGTTACTGTAAATCCTGCCCATAGGTCAAAACAACCTTGATGCTACCATAAGTCCTGCCTTGGAGTCATTGACTCTCACATGTCTCCTGAGTCACTACACCCTTTCCTGTGGTATGCACACCCTGGATCAGGGGATATAATAGTGCAGGGATCCAACATCTTGTTTTGCTGCCATCTGAGACATAAAAGTGGCTGCTGTTTGTAAGTTCCTATTAAATGTTTCTTTCTGAGACATTCAATTTTTTAGCCTTTCTTTGACCTCCTTGGACTTTGGGGATAGGTTTCTGTAGACCTGCCCACCACAGAACAGTGCCCCTCTCTTTCCTTGGGAGCCCACCTGTATGATGGAGTTGTTCTCATTTCCTTTCCATATGCCCCACAGGGCTGACCCTACACCCATAGGCACTCCCCACGTGCCTTCTATGCCTGAGATGGTTGAGTTCACCTCCAGTGTACTCACCAGCATCCATTGTGGCATTTGAGCTGAGATTTATTCTCCAATCCAGCATCGCCAAAAATAAAGCAGACCTTTTGTTCCCCAACTCCTGCATCAATTCCTTAATTGTTTCCCAACTTGAGAAAAGGTCATCACAGTTCAAACTCCAACAAGAACATTGAGACTATTCGAAGAGTTCCTGCAGAAAGAAGAGTTGGCTGAACTTGCCCCAATGATGGGACATTGCTGACAACCCAAAGGCAATGTAGGGTGTTGAGATCCAGCCTAGGCAAAGGGCCAAGTCTTCAGGGGCGGACATGCATTGATTGCACTGGTACAGATTAATGGTTAAAATGAGAATGCCAATTTCCTTTCTTTGGAAGGTAACTATTCCTGTGAAGATGACTGGGAGTCTTTTTTGGTTGGTTTACACATTCTCTCACTTTAGGCAGAGCCTCTTAAGAGGCCACACTGGAATTCAGAGGCTGCTTGGTGAGAGCAGAGTGAGGGTAAGAAGATTTGATTCAATTGTTCCAAAGGCATGAGCTGTCAAGCTGATATCTCCATCTCTGACCCGAGATCCCTGAGGGTAAACTTCTCAGGTGAGTTAGTGATTCTGAACGAGCACGGAGGCACCCGGACTGTCTTATCGTTCTGACTCTCCTTTTTGCTATCACTCTACAGTGATAATTCATCTCAAATGGCCAAACTGCTGTGGCATACATGTTATTTTCCCTATCAGCGTAGTCTAGACTTGGCCAGGGGACTTTGTGCCCTTTTCCAGGCACTGTGTAGGTCTGCTCTGATCCAGTCATCAGAGGGTGAAGCTGAATCTGCAAGGGCTCACCTTCACACCCTCACACTAGGATGCCCTTTCCACTTTTGTGCGCCTCGCTCCTGCTATCCTTTAATTCTCAGCAGCTGTCTCTTGCAGCTCTTTGAAGGGGTACTGCCACATGAATAGAGTTCTGGCAGATACCGAGAATTTAATTATACCTGCCTCAACCAAGGATTGGTGTTCATGGAGGTATTTCTATGCCAGATTCCCTGCCCTGAGGGAGATGAGTCGCAGGCATGAGGGGCTCTGTTTTCAGGGCTTCTGTGCTACCGAGCCAAGGTCACCCTTCAAGGGAATTTCTTGCCATCACCTCACTGCTAGGCCTACCTTTCTTCCGGGTATAGTTTTTCCTTCTCTACTCTCAACTGATTCTTCCTGGGCACACGTTCTAATAAATTACTTTTACATAAATCCAAAATCAAGTTCTGATTTTGGGGAGACCAACCTAACTCAGACAGTAACCATGTTTCTTTCTTTTCTTTTTTTCTTTCTTTCTTTTTTTTTTTTTTTTTGAGATGGTCTTGCTCTGCCACCCAGGCTGGAGAGCAACAGTGTGATCTCAGCTCACTGCAACCTTTGCTTCCTGGGTTCAAGTGATCCACCTGCCTCAGCCTCCCAAGTAGCTGAGACTAAAAATATAAAAATTAGCCAGATGCGGCATGTGCCACATCTGACTAATTTTTATGTTTTTAGTAGAGATGGAGTTTCACCATGTCGACAAGGCTGGTCTTGAACTCCTTGCCTCCAGCGATCCACCCACCTTGGCCTACTAAAGTGCTGGGATTACAGATGTTAGCCTCTGTGCCCAGCCCCAGGTTTCTTTATAATATGATTTTTCATGTTTGCAGTGGAGAGATCCGTTGAATTTCTCTCATGTCCCTAAATATCATCTGCAAGCTATTAGGATTAGTAACCCAAGATCTAAAACATTCATCTGATTAACCTGGTGCCTTTGTGTGGTTAACTAGAGTTTGAAAGAACATTAAAGCTTAGCATGTAATATGGAAGCAAGGCATATGTGAGAAAAGAAGAACTAGACAACACAAAGAGGCAGGAAGACCTCAGAGCTAGGGAGGGGATTCTCATTTCTGCTCTGCCAGGTTCTCCTAATGAGACCCTGGCAGGTGGGTTAATCTCTGAGTGGTCATTGATTCAAATAAAAATGACAGGATCGGACTGAAAAATTTCTAAGCTCTCATTTAAAGTAAGACTTTAGAAACAATATTTGAACATCAAAAGCAAATTTTATAGCCATGCAGGGAACCCAACCCAGTGCAGTTGGTTGGCCCTGATGGAAGGGGCTCAGGAATGGAGCAGCAGTGTGTGGAGCTAGAAACCAGTGTCTCAGTAGGAGTCAGAATTTTTCAGAGAAACAGAACCAATAGAATGGGTGTGTTCATTACAAACACACACAGAGAGATTTATTTTAAGAAATTGACTTACATGATTATGGGGGCTGGCACATCCAAAATCCAGCCAACTAGAAGGCAGGAGACTTACATGATTATGGGGGCTGGCACATTCAAAATCCAGCCAACTAGAAGGCAGGAGACTTACATGATTATGGGGGCTGGCACATCCAAAATCCAGCCAACTAGAAGGCAGGAGACTTACATGATTATGGGGGCTGGCACATTCAAAATCCAGCCAACTAGAAGGCAGGAGACTTACATGATTATGGGGGCTGGCACATCCAAAATCCAGCCAACTACAAGGCAGGAGACTTAGGGAGCATTGGTGTTGCAGCTCTAGTCTGAAGACTGTCTGCTGGCAGAATTCCTTCTTCCTCAGAGGACCTCTGTCTTTCTCTCTTAAGACTTTCAACTGATTGAATGAAGGTAATCTGAAATTACCTTCATCAAATTCTACTGAATTAAATGTTCATTTTATTAAAAAACAAAAACACACATTCGCAACAGTATCCAGAGTGGTTATTGGCCAAGTATCTGAAACCATGGCCTAGCCAAGTTGACAAATCAAATTGCCATCGTAATGTTTCCTGCTGGGGAATCAAAATCTGTGTGTCTCTGTGTGGTTGACAGGCAGTATCCAGGCTAGTCCACTGGGCCCAGGGTGAGCACTGGGGTTCAGGGAAGGCATCTGAGATGTGTGGATGTGCTGTGCTCAGCTTGGGCTGAGAGTCCTGTGCCACTGAATGCTATGGCAGGCTGGGCAGTTGGGCTGGCATTCTTCAGTGTCAACCCTGACATTCTATGGTTGTAGAAATCAATAGAGATTTACATATTAAAACTAAATATAAAAACTATCAATATCAAGATAAAGTCGTTTTAACAATTGCACTTAGCAATGCTAAAGTTTTTATAATTTGATGTTTCTTTCATTCACTTGCCATTAATTCCATTACAATGAAAAAAATTGTTTATACTTCACTAGAGAAGATTATTACACAAGAGAAAACTGCTTGAGAATGGGTTATGGGTCAGGTACTGGTGTGGTTATTTAGCAGACACAGTTTAATACCTTCTAGGTCAGTAACACAATGCTTAGGTCAAAATGTTGCATGATAAATAAGCGACTGCAGGTATGCCAGGCCAGAAAACATTGTCAGTTATTGAATTTTATTTTTATTATGACATCTCCATTTCCATCTGGGCTTCTTTTTTTGCTGCCACATCAAATTTCCATGTTTCCCTCCTACTTTCCTCTTTCTTCCTCTTAACCCATGCATCCAGTTGCCTCATTCCATCTCTCATCTCTTCAAACTCTTTTCTTTCATCTCATGTTTTTTTAATCCCACATTTCCCATCTTCCAGCATTTTTGAAAAATGGTATGACATGGTTTGGATCTGTGTTCCCACTCCAATCTCATGTCACATTGTAATTTCTGATGCTGGGTGTGGGGCCTGCTGGAGGGTGATTGGATTGGGGGCAGTTTCTAATGATTTAGGTGCTGTTCTTGTGGTAGTGTTCCCCTGAGATGTGAGTATTTAAAAGTGTACAGGACCTCCCCTCTCTCTTCCTCCTGCTTTGGCTATGTAGACATGCCTGCTTCTCCTTCCCCTTCAGCCATGATTTTAAGTTTCCTGAGGCCTCCCCAGCTATGCTTCCTGTCCAGCTTGAAGAACCATGAGCCAATTAAACCTCTTTTCTTTATAAATTACCCAGTCTCAAGCATTTCTTTATAGCAGTGTGAGAATGAACTAGTTCCTGGTCTTCGTGCCATCTGTACCAGAATCTCCTAGGAAGCAGGTCAAAAATGTAGATTTCTATACTTTAATATCCCATAGTTAATAAATTCTCTTCTCTTTTTCTTTTTTCTTTTGAAGGCTCCATATTTACCTGCTTGTCCCATTTCCTCCAAAATATGGAGATATTTTGTTTGAAGGTGACAATGGCCTAATGTTTTCTTTTGGAAGGCTCGTAGTCCCAAGATCTGACAAATGGCAGTAAGTCCTTGGAAGGAGATTGTGAATTTAGGCTCCTCTGCCTCTGCCCATGGCTGACCTGGTCCTGCCAGCACTGTCCCTGCCTGGAAGAGAATGGCAGCACTCCTGATTCCTCATTCAGTTACTCTAGTCATAGTTAAAAGTAGAGGGGGGACAAAATAGAAACTGTATATTGGGGAAATAACCTCGGTAGATGGTTTTAGAATACAGATTAAAATACATATTTGGATTTCTCATTTTGAAATATATTTGATTATGTTGTGCCTCCCTGACATAGCTATTATTCCTTTATCTCATAACACATATTTTTCACATTTTAAATGGATAGACACATTGAAAATGTGATAATAATAAGATCACATATATAATACACTATTACCTTTGCATCGTTTCATTTAAAGCCTTTCTTTTGCTCAATTACTGAGGGCAGTCTCAAGAATGATTGCGTGACTAACAAAGTATTTTAATTTATATTAAAACAAGTAAACAATAGCTAATGATTCTCAATTAACATATTTTCCATGTTTGGAGTCACATCAATTTCTGGTTGAAAGGAGAGAGCTTAGTAAACTTTATATTTTTTTGTGTGTATGTGTGAAAAGCTGAAATATGAATTACTTTGTTATGATTCCTGCAGCAAAGCTTGAAAAGCTATATTGAACTGCTACAGTGAATCCATCTCTCTATTTCTCTCTCAGCATCACTTTTTTTTAGTGTTTTTTTCCTGGCCATAGTGTGGCATTGCTGTGACATGAATTAGAGGTACATGGGAGATTTAGGATTTAAAAATAATCTCTTCTAAAAAATGTATATTGTGATCTAAAGTACAAATCTGATTATATCCTAGACTTTCAAATAAAATGCATGATTAAAAGCTATTTTTCAGTAGTCTGAAATCCCCACAGAGGAACACAAGTCTAAACTGTGAGCTTTAGATAGTGTCACTCATTTGGTTACAGTGCTATTCTGCACCTATGATGGGAGCTCTGGCCTTCACTCAGCAGAAGTCATATTTTTCACACATCACAGATATAAATAGTCAGGGCTGTTATATGATGGGAGTGGAGAGTGGAATTATTATTAAAGAAAGAGCCCTTTTAAAACAGGCAAATTCCAGCAAAGCTAGGCCCAAATTATTCACACAAGTTTAAAAGTCAGTCAGAAATTTTCTGGATGTTCTTTATGGAAACATTGACTAGATAAATATTGTATTTTTTTATCTTGATGACAACAAGCTGGCCTGGAAACAGGTGTTACTTAAGGAATTTTTCCTTTAGCACCAATTAATGAAATGACTTATAGCCTTGAACCTTTGAGTATTTAGAGGTAATCAATATTTACAACAAGAAGGCCAGGTATTTCCTGCTTTAGAGAAGAAAATGGTACTAGAATATAATTAATAACAAATTTTATACTGGCTTAAAAATTCAAAACTAAATAAAAATTATGTTGCCTTAAGGTTTCAATGTCATACAGTATAGATATTTTTCATCTTTCCTTTTCTCGAAAGTCATTCCAAAATATAAGAAGAAGAAGAAACAGAGGGCTGGGTGAAGTGGCTCACGCCTGTAATCCCAGCACTTTGGAAGGCCGAGACAGGTGAACCACTTGAGGCCACGAGTTTGAGACCAGCCTGGCCAACACAGCGAAACTCCATCTCTACTAAAAAAAATCCAAAAACAAAAACAAAAAAACAAACAAACAAAAAAAACTGAGTGTGGTGCTGCACACCTGTAATTTTAGCTACTCGAGAGGCTGAAGCACAAGAATTGCTTGAAACCAGGAGGCAGAGGCTGCAATGAGCCAAGATTGTGCCACTGCACTCTAGCCTGGGTAACAAGCATGAGATTCTGAAAAAAAAGAAAGGAAGGAAGGAAGGAGGGAAGGAGGGAGGGAAGAAAGGAAGGAAAGGAAGGGAAGGAAGAAAGGAAGGAAGGAAGGAAGGAGAAAACACAAAATCTACCATTGGTGAAAGTTAAAAGGAACTGTACATGTCAGGTGGCAGTGTGGGTGGGTGTTGTGATTACAAGCTGGTTGTCATCCCAGCCTTGGAAAGAGACACATGACAAGCATGGTCATGGAGGGCATGGTGATCCTGCCAGGCATCTCAGGCACAGCTGCGGGTTGCTGAGAAGAACTGAATGACAATGGGGGCATTAAGTACCGTGGTCTGCATTTTCTTTCTTCACCCACTGCCAGAAAACAGTCAGATGATGCTTCCCTAGGTAAGAGGTAGGAACGCCCTCCTCTGGAGAGGATGAAACAGAGAAAAGACTTAGATATTGATGACTTGTCCCTAATAAAAGTCACTTCCATGTGCCACGTACTTGTCCACTGACCTACAACCAACTCCGCCTTCCCCATCAACTTCAAGCCAGCATGTTGGCGCTTCATCTTTAAGTATAAAAAGAAAACAGGGATTATTAGATATGTAAGGGGTGATGGAAGAAAAAGTCTAAATCAAAAACCAAATCAACAAAAAATGAAACTCAGAGAACATTGTGAGATGAACGATTTTCAGAAAGATCATAATTAATGCCCTTGGAAAGATGAAAAAGATAATCCATTCATGAAGAAAGAAGAGGATATTTTTTAAACGTTCAAACAACAAAGGACAGCTCTTATAAATAAAAATATGGAAAAGCCGAGACGGGTGGATCACGAGGTCAAGAGATCGAGACCATCCTGGTCAACATGGTGAAACCCCGTCTCTACTAAAAATACAAAAAATAGCTGGGCGTGGTGGCACGTGCCTCTGGTCCCAGCTATTCAGGAGGCTGAGGCGGAAGAATCACTTGAACCCAGGAGGCGGAGGTTGCAGTGAGCCAAGATTGCGCCACTGCACTCCAGCCTGGCGAGAGAGCAAGACTCCATCTCAAAAAAAAAAAAAAAAAAAAAAAAATATATATATATGGAAAAGCTAAATGTAATATTCAATGAAAGTGTTCAGGTTTTAGAATAAAAAGAGAGACACTGGGGAGCAAAGGTAAGAGAACTGGAGGCTCCATCCAGGTGGTCCAAATATCTAAGAGTAGGAGCTCCAGAAAGAGTAAACAGAAAATTATACAAAAAATTATCAAACAAGTAATATAATATTTCTTAGAATCAAAGGTATCTTATTTCCATAATGAAATAACTCAATAAATGTCCAGCACAAGGAGTAAAAGAGCCACCGTAGGTCATATCACTATATATTTCAGAACAATGATTAGAAAAAGTTCTGAAAAACTTCCAGAGGAGAGAGACAGGTCAAAAAGCCGGGAAATGAAAGACATCTGATTTCTTAAAAGTAATCCTGGAATCTAGAAGATAAAGGAAGAACAGTTTCAAAATTTATATCTTCAATTTAAACTTCTAAACTTAAATAAATTGTCATTCAGGACTGAGGATGGAATAAAGAAACATTGAGGTGTAAAAAATATCAAGAATTTACTTTTTGTGCATCTTAGGAAGCTGCTGGAAGACATATTTCAACCAAATGAAGGGCGGAAAATCTAAGAAAGAGATAGACATGTGCTCTAGGGAACAGAGACTATAACACAGAAGAGATGGAAATGGAATTGTTAATGAGAGCAAAGCAAATTTCAGGTCAACAGCCATGCAGCTGCCTAGAAAGCAGCCAGTCCAGACTGAAGTAAATGAGAAAGTGGAAAGCAAATGGAATTGAAGAATTTTCTGATGCATTTGATCATGTGAAAGGATAGTGCCACAGGATGTCAAGACAGTAAATATTCAAAGAAAATTTAAGAATATTAAAATAAGGTACATATTAAATGTAGGCAAAAGAAAAGGTGGCATAAAAATGAATATAAATATTTTTACTGATAATACATCACGTGTGTATAACAATTTAAGTATTACTTTTGGGTTAATTCAAAATAAGATAAAATTATATTGAAAGCATAAAGACAAAAAAAGAGCATCCAGGTATACTAAAATCCCCAACTTGTGAAATGTTGGGTTGATATTGCATAAAATTATTGAAAAAAATGATTTTTGTATATATGTGTCATTTGGGAATATCAGAGAAGGAGATAATAGCTGAGAATGTTAAATGTGGTTTTCTCCGGGGAAAAAGAATGAGGAGGACACTCAGAAGACAAAGACCGTTGCTTTTCTGTTGTTGTTATAATCTTCTTAGGACTCTTTATTTAATGTTTACAACTACTTGCAAGTAATACTATAAATAAAACAATATTAATAAAAAATAAGTTATCAACTCTGTATTTTTTTTTTTTTTTTTTGAGATGGAGTCTCGCTCTGTCACCCAGTCACTGCACCCAGAGTGCAGTGGTGTGATCTTGGCTCACTGCAAATTTTGCCTCCCGTGTTCAAGTGATTCTCCTGCTTCACCCTCCTGAGTAGCTAGGATTACAGGTGTGCACCACAAGCCTGGCTAATTTTTTGTATTTTTAGTAGAGACAAGTTTCATCATGTCGGTCAGGCTGGTCTCAAACTCCTGACCTTGTGATCTGCCCGCCTCCGCCTCCCAAAGTGCTAGGATTACAGGTGTGAACCACCGCGCCCGGCTTCACCCCAGTATTTCTAACACCTAGCAGCTCAACATGAAGAAATGACGGCCTGATCAAATGCTGAGGTCCCATCTCCGTGTGAAATCTGAGCGCAGAATGAGTGACTTTGTTGTCACTGGCGCACATCGAATGATAATGTTCAAGAACAATACAAACAAATACACTCTAAGCAATTAATCCACATCACCATTATACATCAGGAATGTTCTATTATAAAGTGCTCATCAGTTTGGGCTTAACCACCATGTCGGCCTAGAGGAGAGAGAAGTTTTGTTGTGATAGAAAAAGAAGGTCTGCAATTCAGGGAGATGTTCCTGAAGACTCTTTGTCCTGGGTAGGGTTGGTTTGTCAGGCAGGTGCAGAGGGAGCCTCGAATGCCTCAGGGACTTTAATGAAATGCAGAAATGGGCGGGTGGTGGGGAGGAGTGTAAAGAACTTGGGAGAATAAGACTCCTGCATTCAGACTTCAAATGATCACTCGAATGAACAAAAGAGTCTGTAGTTTAAGGCAAATTCTATTTTTAATTAAAGAATAATCTAGATAGATATTCTGTGGCACAGTTTTATTGCTCGTCAAATTGATTTTTTTCCTCTGCAAGACTATACTTCTCTTGTCAGCCTTGTTGAAGTTAGACCTTTCAGAAAAGGTTGGATTTTTATTACTTCAAATTAGAGTCTATAATTTCCCCCATGAAACATGTGCAGAATATATATGGGTAAGTATGTTTTACTTTCCCCATCAAGTGTTCTGTGTTCACTGGAAGGCAAAGATTCTAAACAGGAGGGGACCAGTAGACAGCCTATATTTATCTCCTCTACCTGGAGAGCCTATAGCTCTTGTGATGTCGGTATCTACTGGATTCCAGACGAAAGAACAATAATGCCATCTGTTTATGTGCGGGTCACCAGCCAGCAGATGGTAAACTTGGGTAAGGTTGCTTTTCTATTTTGAGATTTACTGAGAACAGAAGAGTTCATGTTCTTTCTCTATATGTGTCTCTCTCTAATATTTGAAAAGCACATTTTATTTTTGACTAGTGTTGGTTCTAAAAAGCACTTCTTATAAGTGAGATTAGAGGAGTTGTGTGTCTATGTGTCTTCTGTTGGAGAGCAGTAACAATCTGTCTACAGATGTTTTGTTTTGAAGGTAGGAAAAGCAGTAATAAGCAGAAGTCTGCAGATGCCAATGGAAGGTCAGAGACAGAAAGCCAGGTGCTTGGGCAGCTTCTGGAACACACATGTCTGTGGCCATTTTCTGTGAAAAGAATGGCAAGGATAGTGTCCTGGTGTCTCTGTTCTGCTCTAGGGAAGGGAGGGCTCCCTAGTGAAACTTGGCTTATCATACATAAATAGCATGCTTTTCCCAGTCTCTTCACCCTGCAGTTCTCGGCTTCACCAGTTGGTAAACACAGATATTCAAAATTTGATTTCCTGAGACCTCACCACCCCATGGCCAACTGTGAAGAGTCCTGTGTTTTATGTGCCGTAAGCATCCTTCGAGACTTGTGTCTGTGTTTAGAATCGCTCTGTCCCAAGCTTTAAGCTCGTTTTCTTTGAGGAATCACCCCCTTGACAGCTACTAGTTAATCTTTCTTGGGAATTAGAAATGCCATTTAGTATTATGATTACTTGTGGTACAGAAGGTTCTGGTTTGAGCTCCAAAGTATTGAGCATCTCATAATGTAGCTCTTTCATGTAACACTAGGTATGGCTATCTAAGCCCAAGTTTTAAACATCCCACAAAGTCACATTTGGAATGAGTGACCCAGACTTGATGGTCTGGGTAGCCGCAGGTGCTTCTGCCACCAGCATTGCCGTGAGAATTTGAACTTTGCAGGAACACAGGGCAGTGGGTGGTGCTCAGGCCAACCAGCTGGTCTAGTGCACAATCACCACTTTGATCCAGCCAGCTCTTTCTGCCACCCTGGATGCTGCCCTTTTTCCTGTGTAATGTCTTCAATGATTCTGCCAAGCCACAACACTTTCATGATGGGAGAAGAATCCTTTCTGTATTACATTTAATCGTGGCATGTCCTGCAGTGACAGTCACCTCACTCCCCATGTCTAGACATATTCTGCCAAATGAATGGGTTGGGAAAAGCCTGGTATCACTGAACCCAGGAATAACTCCGGATTTTATATGAAAATGGCTTCCTGACTCATCACAAAATTTTATGTCGAGGGACCCTGTTGTAGCTCTGCAATCTGGCTTCCGTTGGCCCCAGCCTCCCATGTCTGGCAATCATGTCTCTTTGTATCTAAACACTAAGCCCTGGGGTAGACAGATTTTCATAAATCTAAGTGTTCTGCTCAAACTCAGAAATATATATATGCAACTGAACAACTCAACTCTGCTGCTGGAAACATCCAAATTGAATACACATGGATTGCAGAAAGTGGTATGATCCCTAACTACTTTCCTGGAAAAGGGAGGAGGGTAATTATGGCCTCATCTTGTCAGGAAACAGAAGTTCCAGAAGTAATTCTGGTGTCACTGTTAACATAACACAGTTGTCCCCTTGGAATATCAACATTTGCATAACAACTTTTTCATAAAGCGGCAGAGGAAACACTCCTTCCAAAATTCAGACTGTAAAAATTTATCCAAAAGTCTGATGCCATCATTTCTGTTGCATGTTTTTTCTTAAATTCCTTTTTACTTAACTATCTTTTTTGCCCCTCTACATGAATTCCATTGTATTCTGGTATTTTCTTTGTGTTCAACCTAATCTTAGGCATCTCCAGGGTAGATATGCATGGATTAGTAATCAAGATGTTCATTTTCTTTCACATAGACGAAAAGCTTTTCCGTATTATTACTAACTTCAGGTAGAGTCACGCTCAGGCAATGAAGGCTGATGCCTGAAGCACTCCCTCACTGGCTCCTCCAAATACATTGTAACTGATTTATGGGTTATCTTTGTGAATAAAACTGATTATCTCTGCTTGAAGATGTTATACAATTTAAAAAATATGCCGAAAGAGTAAGTCTTGCTCCATTAAGAAGTAACTCACAAACTTCTTTTTCTTCCCATTTTCTTCCTTTTTCTACTTGCAATATGTTTGCAGAGTTTCTGGCTTTAAAGATCTGCCTTAGCATGTTAGTGCATTTGTAATGAATATAATTTCTTGCTCTGGATATGGACTTTCTCAGGACGTGAGGATTCCATTGACTGAAGGTTAATGCAAGAAATAGTACTCCCTGTATTGAATGTTGTAAGATATAGTCTAGGGTGGTAAAAATTGGTTTGCTTTATAGAATTTAAATGAATTTCAATCTTAGTGCCTCCTGAATGAAAACGAAGAAAATTATTTTTATGAAAGTTTAGAAACATGTTATGTGTGTCATTATGGACTAGTGGCACAAGTCTATCTTGAGATTTTTAAGAATATAGTGTTGGGTCAATTTCTAAGGAATTGGGGAATCAGTTGTGTGAACATGATGCTGAGTTTATTAGATGGCCATTTCTGAGGCTGCTAACACTCAGTAGAGTCTAAAGAAACATGGCAAAATGTAGTGGACCCAATGTTACAACCCAGCTCTTAAAGGGAACTTCATGACAGTTCTGAGGTGTGGGGGAAAGCAGAAATGCTAGAGAGCCCAGTTTGCCTCTTTGACTCATCTCTTACTGCTGTGTGATTTTAAGCAACTTATTTCACTTCTCGGAACTCAGTTTCTCCACCTGTAAGCTTCTCATCTTTTCACTCATTTGAGATTTTTTTTGAGGAATAGAATTGCTTGATTTTTATGCAGTAAAACATATCATGTTTCCCTTTTATACTTAGTGATTTCTTTTTAGGTCTTGTTTAAGAAATCTTTTCCTGGGTAGAAGTCCAGTGAGGAAATCCTCACATATTATCTTCTAGAAGCTTTAATGTCTTGCTATTCATATAAGATCTATACTCAATCTGGAATTAATTTCTGGGTAAATTATAAAAAAGATATTTTTTTCCATATTCATTGTAAATATCACAGTATGTCTCTTCGTACGTGGTATGTTGCTTTAACAGAATACATGGGCTGGGTAATTTATAAAGAATAGACATTTATTGGCTCACAGGTCTGGAGGTTGGAAAGTTCAAGATTGAGGAGCTGGTATTTGGAAAGGGCCTTCTTGCTGCATCATCCCATGGCAGAAGGGCAAAGAGAGGGTGAGAGCAGAAGGAAGGGGCTGGACTCCTTCTTTTATAAGGAACACATCTCACTGATGATGAACCTACTTCCACAATAACAGCATTAGTCTATGTGCTGGGGCAGAACCCTCATGCCCTGATCACCTCCCAGAGGACCCAGCTCTTAATACTGTTACAGTGGTCATTAAATCTCAAAACAGGGACACACCTTCAAACCACAGCAGCAGCATACATTAGTTTAATGATGGACTTATTGCAAATCTATCATTTACCTTACTGTTCTGAAGTGAAACGTCAAACCTCTATCAAGTGACCATGTAGGGCTGAGGCTGAGGCGGAGCCCTGCTTCTCTTCCATTCTCCATCAGTATCACGTGCTGTTGACCAATCTTGATATCTGGGACAGCAAGGCCACCTTCTTGTTTTTCTGTTTCTTCAAAATGGTCTTGGATTTTTATTATCTTTTTTTCCCCAATGAATAAAATATTACCTGATCAAATCATAAACACACACACACACAGACATGTACACAATGGTTTGGAATATTGACTGAAGCTGTATTGAATGTACAAATGAATTTGGGTGATTTGATATCTTTACAATATTAAGTATTCCCAGCCAAGGGTATGATATAATTGTATTTCCATAGATCTTCTTTAATATTTTATAATGAAACTCCTTATTTTTCTCTGGGAGGAGAGTTTCTATCTTTTGTTATTACTAAATATTTGAAAATTCTGATACCATAGAACAAATTTAAAGAGAAATATGTCCCATATACAAAAAAAAAAGGGGGGGGGTAGGTGAATTGTGTTAAGTGTGATGAGTTTTCAGCAGGTGGACACATTTGCATAATCCACCCCAGGACCTGGGGGACCCTTGTGCCTTCTCCTGATCTGTACTTTATTCCTTCTGCCACAAGCAACCTCCCTAGCCTATTCCAGCACATTTATGAGTTGTTAGTATACATCCAGGGAGTTACTAGCCAAATTCCCACATAGATATGGTATGATTTATTGGCCAGATCAAACTTCAGCACCAGGTATGCACTTTTCCTCAAAAACAAATTCACGAAAAGTGATGTGGTATATAAAAATAGTTTTAGGACCTGACTGCCAAGACTGTGATGGGAGCCAGCAGAGCAGCAGCTGAGATGGGAAGCGGAACGAGCTGCGGGAACATTTCCTACCTAGACAGCACACGCTTTACATTTTTTAATATTTTGTAATGAAACTCCTTAGTTTTCGCAGGAGGAGATTTTCTATCTTTTGTTATTACTAAATATTTGAAAATGCTGATACCATAGAACACATTTAAAGAGAAATATGCCCCATATACAAAAAAAAAGGGGGGATAGGTGAATTGTGTGAAGTGTGCAGGGTCAGGTGTCTGCCAGGAGCAAGCAGGGCAACCTGGAGGCTCTAAATCCAGTGCACAGGATGTGGAGCCAGACAGGGGGCCCGGGTAGGCGTGCGTTAACACACATGCACCTCTCAATCATGCCACTGACAGCAGTTGCTCCACTCCTCTTTCTAACATTGAAAGAACGGTGTCTCTTTCCTTGCATCTTCCAACATCATTTTTTGAAAACTAATTCTGCTTTCATTTGCAGTTTAGTTTTTCTTCACTTCTAATCAGAAAGAAATATGTGGGTGATTTAAGAACCCATAATAGGCCAGGCATGGTGGCTCTTGCCTGTAATCCCAGGACTTTGGGAGGCCAAGGTGGGTGGATCACCTGAGGTCAGGAGTTCAAGACCACGCTGGCCAACATGTTGAAACCTTTTCTATACTAAAAATACAAAAAAGCTAGCCAGGAATGGTGGTCTGTGCCTGTAATCCCAGCTACTTGGGAAGCTGAGGCAGGAGAATAGCTTGAACCTGGGAGGTGGAGGTTGCAGTGAACCAAAATTGCACCACTGAACTCCAGCCTGGGCAACAAGAGTAGTACTCCATCTCAAAAACAAAAAAACAAAACAAAAAAAAGAAATAATAATAATAATACATAATTTCCTAGATAGGGCAGCTTGAAAATGTGAAAGAGGGCATTCTGACAACTCTGTACAATCTGATTTATTAATCTGTGAGGAAAGAACGTTCTGCTGAAGTTCTGTTCTACCCTTGTGGAATCTATCTGTTCTTAGCTGGTTTGCTTTATCTCACCACTTTTGTTTGAACCGAAATACTGGAGCAGTGAGTCAGAGAAAATTCTTAAACTGCACTTTCTTTCTAATACTGTAAGATATCTTAGACATTGGTCTCCAAAATAATGAAGTATCATCATGTGGCTGGGATCTCACCGTACTCCGGGGAAACAAACTCATTAGGGATGTGGTATAAACTATGTTAAGTAACATTAGAAATTCTAGAAGTTCCATCCAATCTCACTCGATATTGCAACTTATTTACCTTTATAGATTTGAGCAAATTAGTTTCTTAATTATCTCTTGTAATTGCACATCAGACTAAGCAATGTCCCTTTACAAACTGCTTCCAGGAGAGATTTCGTTTCAGAAAGTGACATGGAGGTTCCCGGAAGACTCTCAGCTCGTCCACACTCTTTTATAAATATTCATAGAGAGAGTAAAAATTCACCATCAGAGAGGGAATTTGAGGTCTGGAAAGACACAAGAGGGATCACAGTAAAACCAACTGTACTGAATAATGAAAACCATCACACCAAACAGAATTATTTGGATTTGTAAAACTGAGCAAATAAAAGTAATGAACCCAATGTTTTTATTATGTGGTTTGTGTACTGTTCCATAATGATATTCTTCTAAGCTAATTTTTAAATATATTTGGAACAATAGCAGCCTCATTTGGGTAGCTGTATAGCTTCCACAATGAGTATTCTCAAGTATACCCATTCACTTAGAAAAAATATTTCCCATGGTACCATCCTCTGTGCTGGGGGATTGACACAGGATCTGCAGAATTAGGGAGGCCTGTATGGGAACCCTTTGAAACACGGCCTTGCAAGTGTTTTCCTTGCCAACTCTGGCTTTTCACGCCTGCTGCACCGTTTCAGCAGAAGGGGACCTATTCTGTTTGTAAATGAACTTGGACAAGCAGCATGAGTTTAACATTTTGGTAGGGCTTTTCTTTTCTAACCTTTTGAGTGCCTTTTGAATGTATGAGGAATAAAAGCTCTCACACTGAGAAGAAACATTAAAAATAACTCCTCAAACTCCCTTAATACGTGATCACCTTTAATAATACCAACAGGCACACTCCAGGGAGGTTCACACAATTTGAACTCAAATTAAAGGCAGATGACTATCAAGTAAACTCCGACTCTCAGAACATTACAGTTAATTAAAATGTCACATTTTCTGTGACAGTGATAGGATATTGGGACACCAGAGGGTCTCCATCATTAATGGGTTAACATTCTTAGCAAATAAATTTTGACCTAATTTTTAAAGATTAAACATAGTACAGCATTTTATGGGCATTGTTCAGTCAGAGACTGCATTTTTTCAGAATAAAAAAATTAATTCCTGTGCACTTTCAGGATAATTGAAAAGTTTATATTGTGTAGAGATTAAATGCAGATAAAGCAGTTTATTTTCCCTATATTGTTTGGAATACAGTTTGTTGTAAAACATAATCCCACAATTTATAATCTAGACATTTTATTATTAGACTTTAGTAGGCTTTTATAAAATGAACTGGATATTTTTAAATTATTTTCTCTTTTTTAAAGCTCTTTAATGCTTCCCAATCCCTGCCCGAGAGTGACCTTTGTAGCGAAGTTGGCTGGCTGCCAGGAAGAGGACATTTGAGTCAGAACACAGAAGCGGCAGCACCACACCAATAGTTGTGTGCCCCGCAGGATCACCCCAAAAGGAATCTTGCAGATGTGCTTCTCCCACTTGCCTTTGGGGGTCCAGTACAAAATGAATACCTTATATTTCAAGGAAATCGAAAGAAAATTGACAAAGGACATTTTTACTAAGAAGTATTTTTTGAAATGGGGAATTTTGACTCATATTACCATAAATAAATACACGGGTGAGGGGTCACACTGGTTTATGTCTGTAATCCCAGCACTTTGGGAGGCTGAGACGGTTGAATCACTTGAAGTCAGGAGTTCAAGACCAGCTGGTCAACATGGCAAAACCCTGTCTCTACTAAAAATAATAAAAAAAAATTAGCTAGGTGTGGTAGTAGGTGCCTGTAATCCCAATTATTCTGGAGGATGAGGCAGAAAAATCACCTGACCCAGGAGGCAGAGGTTGCAGCAAGCGGAGATCACGCCACTGTACTCCAGCCTGGGGGACAGAGTGAGACTCTGTCTCAAAAAAATAAATAAATAAATACACACATAAATGCACACGTACCTCTTCACAAGTAAAATTTGGAAGAGAAGTCTCATGTGAGAGACTTAGGTATGTCCCACCCTCACATATGTTTGGGAAGCAAAAACTATTAATAAAATGCATTCTCATTATTATGTTAATATGGGTTAAGAGATTACACATGTAAATAATTTCTGTTGGATTCTTACTTTACAGGATAATCTAAAGTTCTGAATAAATTGTTCTCAGATCCCACACTTCATTAGCATTCTTTGTTAGCCCTAAAGGGTTTTACAAAGTGGAAGTGTGCATTTTTGAAAGAAACTATTAGTTCTTAACAAATAACATTCTTTTATTTTTGACATGCCAAATATAGCATTTTGTAAATGGGTTTACTAATCCTTTTAAATTTCAATACCTAGAGAAGCATTTAGATTCAGACTGTGAAGTGCCAATCATTCAGACAGAACACATATTCCTCTAGGGAATTGCCTCAAGAATAAAAGAAAAATTCTCTCATTAATTTATAAATTGAACAGGGTGTAGCAAGCAAAAGGATCACACTTGGTCTGTCTGGAGCTGGGGTCCCAAGAGTCAAACTCATTTTTATTCCTAATGTAGGCGGGTACAGAGCCTTCACAGAGCTGAGCCCCAGAGGTCAGAGGAGGCAGGGTGTCTCAGTCCAGGAGGGCAGGCAAAGAACAGCGAAAAGTCTTTAATTTGAGCGATTTTTTCTTTCATGCTACTTTCCTACTTGGTCTTAAATTTGTCTTCTCTTGAAAAATAGAATATTCATTGGTTTAAGCATTTCTTACTGCACTGGATAATGGAAACACAATGATGAGCGAGGGAGACCTGAACCTGTGTCTGCACAGAGCTTATGTGGTTCAGTGTGGGCGAGGGCATCTCAGGCCATTAGAAGGCAGCCCAAAAGCGCCCTCCTGGGGAAAGGATGTTGTGCTTTTAGAGCACCGAGGAGGGGTCCCTAACCTAGTCTTGAATTTGTGTAGGAAGGGACTGGGACCAAGTTAAGCTTCCTAGAGGAAGCTATCAGGCTGAGAAATGAAGGCGATAAAATTAAACTTGGCAAAGAGAGTGAGCAAGGCAATTCTTCTAGTATTTGAAGGCAACTAACATTTCATCCCCATTTCCTCCATCCTTCATGTGGGAGGGTTTCCAGAACTTTCATCAGCACAATCACCTGAGCAAATCTACTTGTTGATATTGCTCTTAAAATAGGAAATTCAAATTAGAATGGAATAATCCAGATGCAATGGAAATAGCATTTGTCACAGTAAAGTTTTGCTACTTTTATATATATATATATTTTTTTTAATATTTCTTAGAGGATACTAAAATTATTGTGACATTTTTTATTCATTTTGAGCTTGTGGTAAACTAAAACAAAACAGATTATTTTTTCCAACTGAAATTAATGTTTGCTCAAGTCCCTCCCATCATATATAAGAAGATTTCACATATCCTTGTTAAATGCCATTTTACTGATTTCAATCCATCATGTCTATAAAGATTGTTTTGAATCTTGGTTGTATCATTTGAGGCAATTGTCGTCTACCCTAGCCTGTGTCAGCTGCAAATTTAATAAGCATTTATAGTAAAAGGTGCTTAATAAGATTCCTGTATCTTCATCCTACTAGTAACCTCTCTGGAGCTTCCTCGACAGGTTGATAAGAATAATTTTCTATACTTTTATTTATTCAGCCAGGTATAAATCTACTTATGTATTTTCCAAACCACATTTCCTCATAGGAGCCAATAATATTTTAAAGAACTTGGCCAAATGTCTTGAAATCAATTTACATAATTTCTTTGATCGCCTCCATATTTTCCAATGCAGTAAACCATTTAACAATGATTTTACTAAATAACTCATTCTGGTTTCTAGTAAACACCTTTTAAAGTTTATAATACTGCTAAAACCTTGCTGGATGTCAGCACCCATCTTTCTGACCTGTAGTTTCTGAATTGTGTCATTTCTCCTTGACCGGAACGGCCCATCTGCCATCTCTAGTCTTCTGCTCTTTGGTCCACCAGGGTTTTTTGAGGATTACTGAAGTGGTGTGGTTCCTGGATGGCACTTCTCACACTGGATTGCAACAGAGAGGTGACTCCTCCCTATCCCCATCTTATTCCAGCAGGGATTTCCCTATTGGTAAAACAAGGGCCACAAAACTCATTCCTGGGATTGTGGCGAGAATCTCATGAGTTAACTTATGATAAGGAACTGCATCAGCGTCTAGTACAGGGCGAAACTCAACAGTGGTCAGCCATTGATTCCTTGATAGTTATATCCAAAACACTGGTGGGCATAGCTATAAAGGAATTTGAAAATTGTTGCTGTCTATTAATTAAGTTTGCCTAAATTCCCTGAGACTTCCGTCTAGTCATATTTCCTCCTTGAAAACAAATTTTTGTTTTGTGATATAAAGGCTATACTCACCTCTGCTCGCTACCTTTCAGAGGATCAAATACAGCCATGGAAAATGTTTTGATACCCACAAATATGGTTTGGGCAGTAAGTACACTGTGACCTTGCAGTGGAGGAATCCAAACTCATGAATTCATTCATGTTTAAGCACACGACTGCTTCAAGAAGGATATCTAGAGAAACGTCATTTTTGTGCACAGAAAATAGCCACAGTTAGGTTTTCTTTTTTTTTTTGTAAAACCAACCTGGAAATTCACTAGCCAGGTTAGACATATGAATGATGTGGCGTTTTTAAGATAGTTACAAAATGGAAAACATGGATTTTGCTCGGAACTACTATACTCATAGATTTTTTCTGTATTTATTTATTACAGTTGAAGTACCCAGTTGTTAAATTTTCAAATAACATACCCACTTAATAAACAAAAGTTTTATTTAAATCATCTATAATGTAAATAGTAATCATGCTTTAAAATACATTTCATTAAGCTAAGAGTATCTTTTGCCATTTTCTGTTTGGTAGTTTCCATTTAATAAAATTCTTTGGCACTCTGTTCCGGTAGAGAGGATTGCACATGTAGAGATCTCAATGCAAAAATGGCTTGGGGTGAGGTTTAGTTCAAGAGTAAGGCTGTATTTAAAATGCAAGAATACGCTGGCCATTCACAGGTATAATAAATACAAATACAGCATGGTGGGATGGGATGTGAAGCCTGAGATTTCACAGAAACACTCTTTCTACTTCATTACCACTGTCTTGGTCTGGCTTGACCAGATTATTATTGGGAGAATTAAATGCAATGTGTATAAAAGCCAGGATTATTGGGAGAATTAAATGCAATCTGCATGAAAGCCAGGCAGGTAGTTTGTGGCTCAATCTATTACAGTCATTACCACTTACTGCTTTTAAGACCTCTCTCTAGCTAGTTCTGCAAGAAAGAGAGACACAGCAAAACAGACTAGGTAACCAAAAAGCATAAGAAAGGAAAACAGACTCTCCTAATAAATTAGTGCCTAGGACATTATGAACACAGTATTTGAAAATGAATGAAATCCCTTGTGATTCCTGCCTCTTTAGGCCAGGAATTGAGTCCAGGAGTTGGAGCTGAAAATTGGAGGGTGTCTTTGTCCATGATTTGAGAAAAATGAAGCCAGCATTGCCGCCAGAGCTTCGGCTTTGGCACTCTGTCCTGGTGCTGTCTGTGGGCACTGCATAGCCAGGCTTTGATTTGTCTTGGGTGAGCTTCGCTGGGTCCTCCTGTGGCTCCATAAACCAGGCCTGTGGCCAGCGCTTCAAGCATGTTTCATTCCATTGCGGTCTTGCTTGTCTGCCATGCTGTAGCTGGGCCTGACACAGGGGTGTTCTGCCTTGAGGTGGCGTAAGTGCTGCTCTGTGCCATTGTCTAGCAGGGCCAGTTAGTGGCATTCATGTTGCTTTTGTGTTTCCTGGCTGTTTTCCAACTGCCAAGTGTTGCCAGCTGTGTAAACCACTGGTGGGCACAGAATTCTTCCTGCCAGACAGCTATTATTTTTTGCTTGGTAATCAACGGTCTCGGATTGAAGCGACTTGAAAAAGAGGAAGTAGGTTGGGAAGATACAAGTGTTTGTGTATGTGTTTTTGTCCAGTTTAAACACAGACAGACAGGTAGACAGACAGACAAAAGAACATAGCTCTAGCCCTCCCACTTTCATTTGCCCTTTGGAAGAATTCCTGGTGTATTGAGGAGAGACAGCATGGGGAGAAATGCCAGATATAGGTGATGGGGAGGAAGGCAGCAAATCACACTGCCATGTGTGTACCTATGCAACAGTCTTGCATGTTCTTCACATGTACCCCAAAACCTAAAATGCAATAAAAAATATATATTAAAAAAAAAAAAGAAGAATTCCTGGTGTAGTAAAGCCAAATCAAATCTCCAAACAGAAAGCTAATGATAACCACAAGACAGTAATCCAAAGAAACTTTGTAAATAGGGCATGCAGCTGACATTTTTTATTTTACCCTGAATTCATCTCCCTTTCTTACCTTGCAAACTGATCACTGCTTTCATTTGGGAAATCACCTTTCTCCACAATTTAGGAAATATATAAACATTAATATGTGAAAGAAAAAAAGGAAAAAAATTGTAATACCTTGATATCCCAGATAAAGAAGTTAAAAAAAAGAGAGACTTTAAATCTGCCTTGAATGGATAGAATAACATTCAGTATTGTGATAGGCAAAATAATGCAACCCTCGACCCCAACAATGATGTCCACATCCTCATCTCTAGAGTCTGCGAATATGTGTTATTTTACATGGAAAAAGAAATTAAAGTTGCAGACAACTTTAATTGGGATCATCAATGTAGTCATCCTGGATTATTGGAGTGGTCCCAATGTGATCACAGGAATCCTTAAACATGGGAGAGAGGATAGGAGTGTTGGAGTGACGTGACAAGAGAAAGACCCTCCCTACCCCCACCTTTCTGGGCTCTGAGGATGCAGGAAGGGCGGTGAGCAAAGGAATGCAGGTGGCCTCCAGGAGCTCAAAAAGGCAAGGAAGCATATTCTTTCCTGAAGCTTCCAGAAAAGAATGAAGCCCCACAGACCTTTGATTTTAGCCCAGTAAGACCTGATTTATACTTAGACAGTAAGATCATCAATGTGTGTTGCATTAAGCCCCTAAGTTTGTGATAACTTTTACAGCAAGCACCTCCTGACATGTCCACCGTCTTGCACGTGTTCTCAGCACAGTTTTGTCACCTTCCTCAAATGCACTACTTGGTACCCACTAAAAAGCCTCTGGGCATGCTGTCCCTCCACCTGCAACACGCCTGCTCCCGTCTGTACATCACTGCCTTCTCCTTCCTTCCAGCCTCTGTTGAAACGTCACCTTCTCAGTGAGACTCTCCTTGACCACCCAATCTAGAACATGCTCTTTCTCCAGCCCATGACTCTTGCTTCCTGTCCTGTTTTTCCCTTAATAGCTTGTAGGAAAGAAAAATAAAACCTCAGGACCCCAAACTCACTATGCCTCAAACTCACTTAGGGAAAAATTAAGCTTGGAAACTGAGTCATGCAAAACTGCCTCCCACTTTGTTCCTAAATACACAGCTGTGAAGACAGAGGGCCACAGAGATTCCCCAGGGCCATCCCTCCCAATTTGCTCACAAGGAAATTCCTTGTGGACCCCCAAGATCTCTACCCTAGAGCAGAGTTCTGTTGCCTTTCACCCTGACAATATCAATTAACAGCGTATCTTCACAGGCATGGGTCAGAGACAGGACTAGAAGCCGTCCTCTGCTCATCTGAGACAAATGCCTACTTGACGGCCTCCTCTCTCTGAGATCTTCATCTTATGTAGAAATGCAGCTTCCCTGAGTGCAAGATGAATGCCTCTACCCCCACTTTCACATGTAAAATGTGGATTTAGGGAATGCTGATCAAAACTTCAAAAGAATGTGACTGCATCTCTCTTCTATCTACCCTGCTAGGTTTTTTCTTTCCTCCTTTCCTCTCCTGCCCACTTTTTCTCTTTTACATTGAAGCCTCAAATTACTCTTTGAAAAAAAGTAATACAGGAGTTATTAAATAATTTTTAGTCGGATAGTAAGGATAAAGGTTCTCAGTGGAAATTTCCCCCTAATAAAAAACAACCCCAAACCATCTCTTTTCTAACAGAAAAGGCAGCTTGAAGGGTGGAGCTGGCAAGCTTTGATATGCAAATGAAGTCCCTTAGAAACTGGGTTCATTCAGTAAGGCAATTCCCGCCATCTTCTCCTTGTCACCAGGTGTACCAAGAATCATGGCCACTTCCAGACACCACCATGTGTTAAAGCTGTGTCAGCAGTACAGGCCACAGATCCCACCGAGGCTTTTTCCTAGGCACGTCTTCTACCTTGGCAAAATAAATAAATCTCTAAATTGATTGAGACTTTTCCCAGTCATTTTCTTTGGTTTCACACTTGCATTAAAAAAATGAAAATTATATGTCATTATGTTCTTATTATCTATCTTCCTTACCTGACTGAGAGACTGGCGAAACCATATCTGCTGTGTTTTCTGATGGACACCCATGATCAGCATGATCAGCATGGCATGGTTGCACAGATTTTTGTTAATTGAAAAAAAAAAAATCAATGCATTTACATTAATTCTCTTTCTGAGCTGATTTTATAATATATATCTACCAGCGACTTTGTGTTTAATTATTATAATGTTAAAAATACTTAGGATAAGATAGGAACATTTTCCTTCCATTCTAATTTAAAACTTTTTGCTGTTATATGTGTGCTTTTTTCACAGCTTGATAATTTCTCTGTTATATTCTCTAAAAATCATATTACTATTTTGATTAGTATGAAAATTAACATATACATTAATTTTTGAAGTAATTCTTATCCTTCTAATACATTGTACTTTCATAGTATCACATTATCTCTGTTTTTATTCAAAAATTATTTTAATCTCTCAGTAGAGTTTTATATTTTAAAAGATGTTCCCAGTGACTAATTTGTTGTTAGGCTCATTCGAAGGTATTTTATTTTTAAGTTGTTATTGTAAATTATTTTAACAATTACATTTTGAATTGTTTATTGCCAATCTGTAAGAAAGGATTTGGCCTATTTTCTTGGTTTAAGTTGCATAACTAAACTTTTTGTATACGCTGATTTTAATATATTTTGTAGGATTATTGGGTGGACTGAATGACATAAGTCTATCAGATGGTTAAATTAGCATATTTTACACATTATCAGCCTTAATAGATACTTATCTTTTTCCTTTCCTTGTCCCCCTCCCCTCTTCCTTGTTAAGAGGCTGTGTAGAGAGGCCACTTGCCCCCCTTGTTCTGCTCATTCTATTTCCTGTTGTTTCAGATGTTATTACATGGGCTGGAGCATCAAAAGGTGTTTTAATTAATAGTGGTTTTTCATTATAGCCAGTCTAGGAAAGCATCTTATAATTTCTGGTTTTTCAAGAGGTTTTTTTCAGGAGAAGATTTTAAACTTTATCATATTTTCCTAAGTGTCTTAATCTTTGAATATGATTCATTGTATTTATGTATTTCCTAATGTTCTATTGTCCTTAGATTTTTTGTTAGTCACAGGGTAATATTTTTTTAATGTTATATTGACTTAGATTTGCAAGTATTTTATTTAGAGTCTTTGCATATATCACATAAATAAAAAAGAGAACTACACAGTCTAATTCTCTTTTCTATCAATTTTAGGTTTTAATGTTAGAGTAATAGTGGCTTCATAAAATGAATAGGAATAGTTTGTATCTCTTTTGGTCTCTAAGATCAATCTCTCTCTCTCTCTCTCTCCCCCTCTCTCTCTCTCTCTCTCTCTCCCCCTCCCCTTTCTGTCCCTCTCTCCCTCTCTTTCTGTCTCTCTCTCCCTCTCTTTCTCTCTGTGTGTGTGTGTGTGTCTCTTACACTTTGGTGAATGACTGAATCATGTACCCAAGCGACTTAAGACTTACCTTATTTCACTGAACCTAAGATCCATCACTGTTAAAATATATCATTGTTTATGTACTAGTGAGAAGGAAGAAAAATGCTACCTATTAAACTGTGACTAAAAGAAATCTTACCAGTTAGAATTCTATTTTATACTTATTAAAATCTATTTGGATCTCTTAAGAGATAACTTTTTAAAATCATACATTAGGATTTTTCATGTATGTACACATATGAATAAAACATAAGTAAAATAAATCTAAAGTTCTCTTAACTATTTTTCACATTAGCTCTATGCTTCTGAATCTCTTAGACTCCAGATCATTGTCCGTATAGACGAGACCACTTATCACGAACAGCGACGGGGCAGATGAACCAGCAGATGCGCCACCATCTTCTCGGGATGTCTCCTCCTGGTCGTAGAAACCATTCTGCAAGTTGCGCTTTGCATAAATGGGCAACCGCAGCCCCCTGCTGACGGCCCCCAGCCCTCCCCGCGTGATCTCAGCTGCATCCCCACCTCAGAGGTGTCAAAGTTGGCAAAAGTGTATGTCTCAGTACAGCATGAACTATGGTGTCTGATCCTCTCTTTACCTCACCCTCCACATTCAAGCAGTTAGCAAGTGCTTTTAATTCTAAATCAAACCATTTATTTTTTGTATTTATTATAGCTCCTCATCTCTGTCCGTTCTCACTGCCACCCTCTTGGTCTAGGTCACGTGGACTTTCATCTGGATGGCAAAACAATCCTCCAAGTGTCTCATTTTCTAGCCTCCAGCCCCCTAAGGCCTTCACGTGGCAGTCCAGTTTTCCTAAAGCCCTCACTGCGACCCTCAAGCCACTGCGTCTCTTCCTTCCTTCCTTGCTGTAGATGCCGTATTTCATTTCCTCAGAGATCCTCAGCTTCCTCCAACTCTTGTCTATCCGTGCATTTCTCTTACATTTCTGACATTGGTTGTGTATTGCCATTTTTAGGTGTCAGCATACGTGTCATGTTTTCAGAGACATTTTCCTGACTCTCTTCCTAATTTTCGGTACCCTTGCTCTTGTTATTGTCTATTTCCAAGTACATTCCAAGAATAGTTTGTGGGTGGTGTGTTCTCATCCTGTGCCCCTTGAGGGTCTCCACCTCTTGTCTCACGAATGTCAACTGGGCAGAGGCCTGAGCCTCAGGGGTTCTTCTCTAGCCTCATCATCTAAGGCATTGGTCCTCAAACATTTGGGAAGCATCGGGGACTGGTTTTGTGGTGGGTGGTGGGGGGATGGTTTTGGGATGAAACTGTTCCACCTTAGATCATCAGGCATTAGCCAGAGTCTCATAAGGAGCTCGTAACCTGGGTCCCTTGCATGCTCAGTTCACAACACAGTTCATGCTCCTGTGAGAATCTAATGCCCCAGGGGATCTGACAGGAGGTGAAACTCACGCAGTAATGCTCACTTGCTTGCCTGTCACCTCCTGCTGTGTGACTCAGTTCCTAACAGGCCATTGACCAGTGCCAGTCTGTGGTCCAGGGGTTGGGGACTCCTGATCTGAGGGGTGTGGCTCTGTATGACAAGGCAGGCTCTCATTCCAACCCTGTTGCATGGTACTGAACCTGTGAAAATTGCGGAATGATGAATAATTCCGATCCTCAGCACACAACTTTGTCTGCATGTTCTTGATCAATTTAATCGACTTTAGAGAAATGTATCATCCCCAGTTTCTGTAAAGGCATCTGTGTCTATGACTTAGTCCTGCAGCCCAGCCAGGCCATGGTTGATTTGACCAGGGCTGGGAACTGGCTCTAAGTTTCTTCAGTCCATTGGCTGGTCAATGACTAATTAATATACCTTCCTGAGAAAGTTGTTGGAAAGAGATGGAGAGAAGAGAATTACTCTGTAGTGGTAATTTCAGTGGAAATTAGCATGGAGTTAATATTAGCCAAGGAAGCATGAATGCAAAGTGAAAGCCAGAAGGAGACCAGATGGGAGACAGGAGTGGATCTGCAGGGGAATGGGGATAAGAACACCTTTATCTTTGGAGAGAAGGAAGGAGAGGAGGGGAAGATAAAGAAAAAGAGGAAAGGGGAGGAGGAGAGAGAAGGGAAAGTAAGGGGGTGAGAGAGAAATTAACAAAACAGGAGGCACCTCCTGGATCACAGACATTGATTCCTTTACCTCCTTCTTCACATCCCAACTATCAACAACTCCTTACAATTCTGTCCCAAATAACCTACAGCCCGTGTATGGAAATGGGTGTGAGCATATGTCTGCGTCTGCCACCTCCCTCTTCTCTCCACGTACTGGACTTCATGCCTTGGAGACCTGTGCATGCTTCGACTTATTCTTTCTCTGGGCTCAGCCGGGAGTGCCTGTCAGGGTCAGGAGGTACATGGCACCCAGGCCCACCATCCTCTCAGGCCTGTTCCACAAGTCCTCTGGCGAGTGCCCCAGAGGCTCAGAGAACCAGCCAGGAGGTGAATCGAATTGCTCCCCAGAAATCTCTCTTCTTCACAGCTAAAAGCCTCTTGAATCATCAGCTGAGCCCCTTTCCTCTCTGTCGCTGCCCACAGGATTTTACCCTGAGAGATCCCCTTCAGAACAGAGTGCCTCTCGCTCCAGTCTGGCCCATAGGGAAAAGTAGTTTCCGAATGTGGATAGACACGCAAGGGCAATGACCCACAAGGGAGTGAGCGGGCTGCAAAGCCTTAGATGCCTGCGGGGTAGGGTCCCTCAGGAAGGGTAGCTGCCCCACCTCGGGCTGGTATGGACACTGCTTCAGAGCCGAAGGCAGCTCTGGAGGGTGGACACTGTGTCCATTTGTCTTCTGGGAAAGCCGGCACTGCTCACTCATTTTACTCTTTCTTTCATCCATTTTCATTTTCTTTGGAGTGAATGGAAATTTCTCTAATTAAGTTAGCAGATTAACTCAGCTTAAGGGCTGGCTTTTGTTTTGCATTTATTTGTTTTGTGAATGTGAATTTAGTTTTCATCTTTTTATGCACTCTCATAACTGCTTTACAGGCATGTTGGAAGGGCTACTGTGGGTACTCTCAAAATCATATCAGTTTAGACCAAGCCCCCAAAGTGTCATAATGCATCCCCTTACAGGATCTGGCAAACTAGATTCCCTAGAATCCAAGTTAGACCAAGGAACCAGCTCACAATGCTGTCTGTTCATTTCACAACTTTGGAGCCATTTTAAAAGTATGTACACATTTTTAAATAGGCTTCATTTATTAGAGACATCAAATGCTGTTTGAATGACTTTCTCTTTTTTGCTTGCTTTGTATAAACCAAGCACACTTCATGTTGTAACGTAAGTGCTCCCTTTTGTTTTTTGTAGACGTTACAGAGCATATCTCAAGTTCCAAAATCTGGCATAGTGTCAAAGCCAAAATTGCACTGGTCACAGTTAAGCATGTCAGGAAGACTTTGTCCAGTCTCCTGTGATAGAGAAGAACGGCTGGAGTTCAAATTGAGCTCAGCTCCACTGAAACAAGTGGCTGGAGAGGCAGAGCTGGCGAGGAGGTGTCGTAGGCCAGCTGTGTTTGCTCCTTGGCCTTACCGAAAGGAAAAGCAAATTTTCTCATTTCTTTCAGACAAGAATCAGTTTTACAACTTGGAGGAAGGTGCCCACTAAAGTTAGTTCCTACCCTCCCACAGAAGTGAGGAGATAGAACTCCATTCTCTGATGATTACGTTTTAAAGCCATGCCTTCCAGAGCACCCAGAAAGACCATCCTGGCTTGTGAAACCGGCAGGAGGCTTTGAAAAAGATTTAGATCTTCCAGGGGGAAGGCCATCACGAGTCTTTAATGATGACAAATGAAAGGAAGCCTCACAGAAAAGGGAGGTCAGGGGCTCGAGTTGGGAAGAAACCTGTCTAAAGTGAAGTCAAGTTGACGGGAACATCAGGCTGTCTTTCTCAACAGGAAGTCATCCAATGCCAGGGCAGCTAGGGTCGGATGAGTTTCTTAACGACTGGTGTGTGTTTGCGAGTGTGTGTGTGTGACTGTGCTTTCCTTTTGAACCATGAGAGCCATAGTGGCATCACCACTTACAGGAAGATGCAGAGGAGACTCCTGACCACAGGCAAAGCCCCCTGCTGCCTGCATGCACTTTCTCCAGCTGGCACCATCTCAGGCAGTTTGTGTTGAGGCATCAGGTGACAACACTTCTTACAAGCAAAAAGAGTGGGGCTGTCACGGAGATGCTCTGGGCACACAAACTGAGTCCTGAGTCTGCGGTGGCCCAGAACCGTCCCTCAGGGTGGGGTGAGGTGAGCTGGCCAGCAAGGGGCTGGGACACCAACTTCTCCCTGGGTCCAGAAGCTTCTGTGTCTGCCAGTTGCTCCGATCTGTCCAGATGTACAATGCTGTAGTGTCTTAGATCAGACAAACAGCAAGAGGTGGGAGCAGACCATTCCCCCGTTTCACTGTGGAGCTGGAAGGGAGCCAACTGTGGCAGCCACACTTACAGAAAGGGCCTCCTGGAAATAATCCGACAGGAAATCTATGACGTTTACTAGGTCTGTCATAACCAAGAAGGCATTTTTCCCCTTTGTCTGTTTTCTGGGTGATCTCAAGCATCTTTCTGAGAATAAATAGCCATTAACTGTAATAAGATCTGACAGGCCATTAATGCATAGAAAGTGTGATATCAGTGGGGAAGAACAGGTGTGTGGATGACAAGAGTTTCTTGATCCTAAAGCCGCTTTCTTTGTGCAAAGGCGGTTGTTTCTCAGCAAGTACAGGAGAGCTGTTTCCATCTGGCAAGGGGATCTGGAAGAGAACTGGATGCAGGACAAAGGTGACCTGGGTCACCACACAGAGAAAATCACTCTGCACTGCATAGAGGCTGTTCGCCCAGATCCGAGGGAGGCTGGCCCTGGGAGACGGGGGTGCTGCTGTAGCGGCTCTGTTGGGTTGAGGCCGGAGTGGCCGAGCACTGCGCTGGTCTGCCTGTGTAGTTGTTCGGATTGCCTGCTGCTCCTTGGAGTGAGTTGGCCCTCATACCTCCTTCTTGCAGAGTGATGTGACCTCTCTGGTAGTAGCAGACCACAGCGCCAGCCACCTTGATAGCTGGTAGAGACCTCACTATCTGCAGAAGAGAATTTGGATTTCCCAGGGCTGCTCTGCTCACCCAAATGGTCTCTACTCATTTCTAGATTCTTAATCTTGTGCAGATATGCAGAGGGTCACTTTCTGAACAGTCCAGGAGGAGGTGCCTTTGCTAATGCTTCAAAAAACAAAGTTCAGGCCCGGTATGGTGATTCATGCCTATAATCCCAGCACTTTGGGAAGTCAAGGAGGATGGATCACTTGAGGTCAGGAGTTTGAGACCAGCCTGGCCAACAGGGTGAAACCCTGTCTCTACTAAAAGTGCAAAAATTAGCTAGGCGTGCTGGCATGCACCTGTAATCCCAGCCACTTAGGAAGCTAAAGTATGAGAATCTCTTGAACCCGGGAGGTGAAGGTTGCAGTGAGCCCAGATTGTACCACTGCACTTTAGCCTGGACAACAGAGTGAGACTGTCTCAAAAAAAAAAAAGAAAAGAGAGAAAGAAACAAAGTTTAGTTTTCTGATGTCTTGTACAAGATGGTGATTCCTGTTTATTCTTCTACATCTAACTTAAATCGCACCTCCTGCTTGACACTTGAGGCTTTGATTTATATTTTGGCATTAATCACAGCATGTCTTCTATTATATGTGAGTATGTGTATGTTTCCTTTAAATTCTGGACTTATAGAAGTTGGGAAATATGTCTTATTTTTCTTTGTAACTGTTAAAACAGTGACTGCATAATGAGTAAGCATTGCATTATTCTTCAACTGAATTTACAATCTCTCTGTCTTTGAAGGGAATAATAATGGCAACAATATTCCTTATAGAACCCTCTTCAAATATTAATATTTCCATATTGCCTATTGTCAATACTGCATCCATTTAGTTATTTTTCTAAAGCCCAGGTGTTCCTTGTGAAGCTTGCAGGGCAGGAGTGGATAAGTTCATCCAGGGCATATTAATCCCCAGTATCATTTAAAAAATATGTAGTAGTAGTAGCTAATATTTAAAAGAAATAAAGGTGGTATCAAAACTGGATCTCACCATGGCAACATTGTATGCACTGACGCTGGTTAAGATGGTGTTGCTATCATGCAGGGAGAGATGACAGCAGCCTGAGTGGAGATGGTAGCAGAGGCGGGGTGGGGTGGATGTGCTTAGATGATGGGAACAGAACCCATAGGGTTTGTCCCTGGATTAGCTGGGGACAGTGGTGGTGAGGAAATAAGTCCCTTCAACCCCGCCGCCCCTCCCCCAAAGCCAATCCAGGGTTCACTTAAGTTGCTTCTGAATGAAGTGACCTGGATAGAAGGGAGGGGCATTGACTAAGACATGAAACATTGGAGGAGAAAATTTTGGAGGAGATATTTGGGTTTGGATGTGATTTAAAGGCACCTGTGAGACATCCCAGCGAACAAGGCTACTGTCTGTGGTTGTGCATCTGGGAACTCGTACAGAACTTGGCTAGGAGAGGGAGGGATGCCTCAGTTACCAGCATACACAGAAAGAAGGGCCCCTTTGAGGAGCATCCAGTTACATGTAGAAGGTTTCATTCCCTGATCAACAGAGAAATAAGAAAAATGAGTGGCCAGGAGCAGTGGCTCATGCCTGTAATCCCAGCACTTTGGGAGGCTGAGGCGGGTGGATCAGTTGAGGTCCAGAGTTTGAGATCAGCCTGGGCAACACGGGAAAACCCTATCTCTACTAAAAATAGAAAATGTGGCTGGGCATGGTGGTGCATGCCTGTAGTCCCAGCTACTCAGGAGGCTAAGAAAGGAGAATTGCTTGAACCTGGGAGGCAGAGGTTGCAGTGGACTGAGATTGAACCACTGCACTCTAGCCTGGGCGACAGAGCCCAACTCTGTCTCAAACACACACACACATACACACACACACACCCAAAATTAGCATCATTTATTAAGATTTAATAAAATTAATTTTGTACAGTTAAGAAGTTTCATGAATTCCAGATCGAGGCCTTCCTAAATATTTGTTATAAACATGTCATGGCAAAATACAAACCTTATATTCCTATTTTGGCTTTTTTGTTTTATAAGAAGGTGCCCAGAATCAGAGGCTCATGATCAACGCCACCTGCTGCCTGTCACAGGCTGCCCATCTTCATGAGGCAGACGACAGCCTGACAGCTGCTTCCTGACCCCAACCTGTGGCTCCCTGGGGTTTTCTGGGGTCCAGGAGTTGAAGGTGAATTGGATGAGTTCTTCTGGATACATTTTCCCCCAGTGTTCTCTGCCTCTGCCTCTGCTCCCCACTCCTCCTCTTGCCTGCTGCTGTCCTAAGTCAAGCCACACCGTCTCTCTTCTGGACCCTAATGTACCTTTGTATTTCACCCACTCCTCCCAGCAGTCCTGAGTGAGTGCATCATGTGAGCTTTTGCAGCACTGTGTTCTTCTCTGATTTAGGACCATAGCACTCACCCCCAATGCCACCCCTTACCTTGCACTGGGAGCTCCGCCCAGGGTCTCCAGCTCCACTCCTACCTCACCCCATGCCCTCTCCCTGAGGGGCCCAAGCCCTTCGCATTCACCTTTCTGGGCTATAGTGGCTTCTGCACTTGCTGCTCCTCACCCTGGAGGCTTTCTGCAGACTCAGAGCCCTGGCTGACTCACTCTTGTCACTCATATCTCAGGCCAGACACCGTGGCCCCATGAACCTTTCCCAGATCCCAGGCCTGAGGCGCCATATCCCCACCTGCCCTTCACTGTCATATCCCTGAGGACTTATTTCCTGTAGTCCTTATAGACAGATGGACTTACCTGCCCTCGGTTGTTTACTTCCTTGTTCTTTGCCTGCTGTGATCCCAGCTCCATGGAATCAGGAGGGGCCTTGTGACGCTTGTTCACAGCGGGATTTCCGATGTCTAGCAGAGTGTCTCGCGTGCAGCCAGTGATTCATATTTGTTGAATCAATAAACAAGTGAAGAATAAATGAGACAGCGTGGACATGGAGTTCTAGGTTTCAGGTGTTACTACGTGTTAACATCACGTCTTGAGAAAGTCATTTCACACCTCTGGGTCTCAGTTTCCTTCTCTGTGAAACATGAGCATGTGTACTCTCTCAGCAAACAGTGGCTATTCAATGAGAGGAGCACTTAGGGTGAACAAACACCGTATATTGTTCGAAGGCTTTTGTGCTATCACTGAGGCCAAGGACACAAATGTGAGCACTCGTCACAATCCAGACCTGATGGATGAGTAACGCGTCTGCATCCTTTTAAGTCAGTAGTCAGGTGACATGTAAGTCACACCTTTTTTAAATGATTTTTTGCAATAGTGCTGATGACTGCACATGATCAGACATGTTGTCTAGATTTGACTACATTCTTTTTTTCTTTCTATTCATGGTATATAACTTATTTATTGATTTATTAAGCTAAAAAATGACTATTAAATTTAAAAACATAATTTATTGAATTGAATTTATTATGTTAAAAAATGCACAAATTTCTGCTATTTTCCAGGTATAATGCTAGACATGGAAATGCAGGGGTGAAAAAACAACCACAGGCATTGGCCTTGTTTTCAGGAAGTTCCGGGTACTAGTGGGGACGGCCATGAACAAAGAATCGCATATGAGAAGCAATCAAAGAGAGTAGGGGGACATGAGAGAATCAGAGAGGGGTCCTGAGTTAGGTGAGGGCTGCAGAGATGAAGGTGACTCTGAAGACACGTCCTTTCTACTGGGAGCAAAAGATGAGTGGAGCAGCAGGCAAGGATGTGTGGGAGGACAGGAGAGGAGACCAAGGAGGAAGGGAGAGTGGGTGAGAATGAAGACACCTTTAGGGGCTAGGAGTTGCCGTCAGGATTTTCGATTTTATGCTAGGGAGCACTGGGGGTTTAGAATGGGGAGTGACACGACGTCATAGAAAACAGCATGAAAATGCTCTGCCCCAGCAAGGAAAATTATGTCCATTGTCCCCCACCTTGCATCCACCAGATTACTTCTTACACCAAAGGAGATTACTGCAGATTCTCCTCGATCTAGTTCTGTAACTGCTCAGTTAGCTCCTGTGATTGCTCTTACGGCATCTGCAGCAGTTCCGAGGGGTATGGAGGGTCTTGTTCTGGGGGCATCAGGTCATTGAGGCACTGAGACGCCATCCTAGAGGACTCACTCTTCCTTTAGTCCTTTGCACTAAAATGCCCTGTTTTTGAATTCAAATTTACTTCCTCTTGGAGGTCAGATGTAAGCATTATGTAACTCATGGTTGTAAAAAATGTCTGTGCAGGAACCAATCTTCTACAGAGTTGGACTTTATACACCATAGGATAGAATTTCTTTTTTCAGAAATTTAAAACACTGTTCGATTAGGAAGAACAAATATTCTAACGGTCATAAGTTGCTTAGCAGTGGGGATACATTCTGACAATGCTTCATTAGACACTTTCATCACTGTAGAAACATCACAGAGTGCACTTACCCACATCTAGATGGTATAGCCTACTACACACCTAGGCTGCCAGGTGTAGCCGATTGCTCCTTGGCTATAAACCTATACAACAGGTACTGTGCTGAGTACTCTAGGCAATTGCCACGCAATGATATTTGTGTATCTAAATATATTTAAACTAAGCCACAGAAAAGCCATAGAAAATATATTTGTGTATCTAAATACATTTTACTAAGCCATGGAAAAGGCTTAGTGAAAACAGAGGATTGAATATTTATATATCTATATCTATCTATCTAAGTATTTAATGGTACACTTGTCTAGGGCACTTACCATGAATGGAGCTTGCAGGACTGGAAACTGCTCTGGGTGGGCACTCAGTGAATGAGTGGCGAGTGAATGCGAAGGCCCAGGATACTATTGTGCACTACTGTAGACTTAGGCTACACTGAATTTACTAAAAATGTTTTTCTTTCTTCAATAACAGATTAACCTTAGCTTACTGTAACTTTTTTACTTTGTAAACTTTTAAATATTTTCCAGTAATTCTGATTCTTTTGTAATAACCCTTAGCTTGAAACAAAAACACATTGCACAGTTGTACAAAAAATTTTCTTTTTATGCTTATTCTATAAGCTTTTTTTCTACTAAAATTTAAAAGTCTTTGTCTGTTTGTTTACTTTTTATGCTCTTGTTTGTTAAAACCGAGACACAAATACACACATTAACCTAGGCCTGCACACGGTCAGGGTCATCAAATCAATATTACTCTCTTTCACCTCCACATCTTGTCCTGCTGGAAGGTCTTCAGGGGCAATCACAGGCATGGAGCTTCCATCTCTTTTATGACAATTCCTTTTTCTGGAATACCTCCTGAAGGACCAGCCTGAGGCTGTTTTACAACTAACTTCTTTTTTTAGAAGTAGAATTACACTCTAAAATTAAAAGATAAAAAGTATCATATAGTAATACATAAACCAGTAACACAGTATTTTATTATCAAGTATTATGTGTTGTACATATTGTATGTGCTAGACTTTTATAGGACTGGCAGTACAATAGGTGTGTTTACACCAGCACCGCCACAAACACATGTGTAATGCTTCGCCCTATGGTATGAGGATGGCTATGACATCGCCAGACAGTAGAAATTTTTCAGCTTCATCATAATGTTATGGGATCCCAATCCTATATGTGGTCCATTGTTGACCGAAATGTTGTTATGTAGCACATGGCTGCATTAGACACAATGGCCTTCTCCTCAGAGCAACAGTGTTCAGTGTTTGCATCAGTATCAGAAGGGGAACACTGGAACCTGCAGATGTTGTATATATCCTCCCCAAGCTTAAAGTAGCTTCCAGAATTCTAAAAGTTTCGAGATTGTCTTCTCCAGGTCATTCATTCACAGTAAATATGTGTACCCCTAGAATGAAGGGGTGTTTCCTTAGCTTTTACCGAGTCTGGCAGACCTGCTGCCAGAGCTCCCTTGGCCAGCCACCACCTCAGGAACATTGCCCATGGTGGTGCTTTCTGAAGCAAGTTTGCATTTGTCACCATGAGGTCAGCCTTACATGACTCATTTACAAGGAAATTGAAATAACTTCTCTCTCCTTGTGATTCTGTTTTCCTGCTGCTGCTCTATACAATCTGTTGATTAAATGGAGCCTGCCCTGAAAATAAGACTCTAAACCATTTAAAAGCAAAGGGGCAAATTAAAAAGAAGTCCTTGTAAAGCCTCTTGAATTAAGCAAATACCTGCTCCATTTTTTTATGTTAAGACAGACAGAATGACTAATTAAATGCTGAACAGACCAAGACATATTTTAACACCAAATGGCTCCAATGACTGGCTGACAACATTTTCCCATTGTTTCTGTAATCATTAGTGTTAGGAGAATTCCTAGTCAATTTTTACCAGCAAATTAAAGTTCGGCTGAACACTAATTGGTATTTCCGTCATGGAAAAATGGGGTTACATGTTGTCTTTTCATAGATAAAGTGACAGGGACATGGACTAGCTCCAAATGTTAAGATTTGCATCTCAGAACATGTGCTACATTCAATTCAAATAAATGAAATAAAACTTAGACTATTCTGTGCTAGATACTATACAAATTGTTGAGGATATGTTGCTGAATGAGAAACCACTGTAACTCCCAAGAAAAGTTTAATACTGGACACAAAGAGGATGGAATTAGCTATAGCATATCGTGAAATACCCTGACACTGGTATACACAAGAAAGGTGAAGAAGAAATTATTTTCTTCTTCTGAGCTCAAAACCTTTGGTCTGAAATTGTAAGGTTGCATGGAAGTCACCAGGACTTGAAGATCATTACAGGTAAAGGGAATGACGTGAGTAGGTGTGGGACACACGGGTGCCTGCATGGATGTTGACCGCCCATTATGGGAGTAACATCCAAGTCATGTGGCTTTTGCAATAAAAACAAAGGCTGAGTTCAAATGTGACTGACTTACCTAGATCATGGGTTTCCTGGGCTCCTGTAGAAAAAGCAGCAGGGTGGAAAGAAGATGATAGAAAGGGCAGGCTAGTCCTGTGCCTTTCTTAACCAGGGCAATTCCCATCAGAGTAAAGGGTTTTCTGTTCTGCATGTAAAGATTCCGGAAAAGGTACATGCTATAAAATATCATTTGAAGAAAGGATTCCACTGTTAATAAAACCACTGATTTAGGGAAAGTCAGTACTTTATAGATCTGGACAAAATGAATAAAAAGGACTTTTTCTGTGACCTGGCCATCATTTCTTCCACTACAGCAGAGACGAGATTATGACAAAATATGAGCCTGTCCTGACACACAGAGTGAGAATTCTGTGACTAATGATTACAAATGGCAGCTTCGATTCCCTGCAACTTCGCAATCTCAGAAAGGGCAACCCGGCTAAATTTGGTCCTGAGACTGTTTGCTAGTCTTACATTTCAGGCAGCAAATTGGAGTGCAGAAAACAAAGACAGAGGCAGTAAATATGTGTTTTGGATTTTTGGTAGAGGCAGATTTGGTTTTCTGGCATCTTTTGTTGGTTTAATAGCCCTGTTTATCACTGAATATTTAAATTGATGCTTTACCTCCCTGAGTAGGTGTGTGAATCTGTGGTCTGAGGACAAGTTAGGGTCTTTGACTTAATTGTAACAGATTCGAGAGGTGATGGACTCTGGCTTGTCGTGCAGAATAAAGACAGTATGATGTAGCCAGGGAAGCAGATTGGAGGGATTCACAGTAAAGGTGCTGGAATCAGATAGGCCTGGCTGTGGGTCTGACTCTGCCTTGTGTTCACAGCACTCTAACTGGTGAGCAATTTCAGAGGTCACTGTGCAGCGTGGGCCACCATGCTTGCCTCACTGGGATGCCTTAAGCATTAAGTGAGGCAATAGAAGTATTGAGCTTATCTCGGAACCTTGGCTTTCGGCAAACCTATGTCAAGGGTCACCACATGGTTTCTATGGCCCAGAAGACTGGGCATCAGTGTGAAATAAAGCATAAGGCATTTTTGATTAATTAACAGCAAGATGATATAAAGAATATCAGCACACCCTTTAGAACCACTTTATGCTTGATTGTATTTTTGTTTTTCAGCAAATATTCAGTCCTCCTCCACGTGGAAGAAGCAGGTTTTCTTGCCTCAGTGATGTTGGCCTGGCCATGCACATGATGTTGACCTGCACTGGAATGTGAATGGATGTGACAGTGGGGCGCGAGGTGGATGCCCTAAATGTGCTTGTGTGATTTGGTTTGGCCTTCTGTGCTCTTGTTCTCTGTGTGAGAAGAGGATGTCCCAGATACCCACTTCTCATTTGCCCTGGATCTCGGGACATCCTATACATGCAATAGACCTGAATCCTACCTTTACTGTGGATCATGGCCTCCAGCTGACCCACAAAGCCACAAGTGAGAAATAAAAGCCTTTGTTGCTGTAAACCACTGAGATTTTGGGGGCTGTTTGTTATTGCAGCCAAGTTGCTTAATATGCTTCATATACCTTTTATGACGTCAAATAGAAAGAAATGTTTAGGGTAGAAAAGCCTTAAGAAAAGCATGATAAGCCATGAATCCTTGAAATCTAACTCGTCAAAATTCTAGTCATCTCCCAGTATGGAGTAAGGCCATGAGTCTGCCGGCCTGAAGACTTTTCTGAGCTCATTTAAAAGCAGCCATTTCCACTGACCCAGGAAAATACTCACTAAAAGTTGCATGTTAGGGGACTGGAGGAACTCAGGGGAAAGCCACCTTCCTCCATTTTCATCCACAAATTCATGTGGGACACAGAAGAAGGATTTAGATATTGAAATATCTGTTCCTAAAATAAAAGACCAATATCTACACCTTGACTTGTGGTTTTAAAAACATAGACTCATATTCAAAGTCTTTGTCTTTAAAATCTAAAAGATCAGTTAGATTTTTATTCCTATAACACTTGTCAATTCTCTCTGTTTTTACACATTTTTTCCTGTTTCTATATATGTTTCTTATTTTCCTATATGAAAATTCAGTATAGTTTTAATATGACCTGCTATTTATTGAATACAGAATTATACCGCCTTTAAATTTGTTGTAGCACATGAATAGAACATTCAATTTGTTCCATCTAGAAACAAAGATGGTATTAAATGTAGATCAAGTCACTATCCTCAGTTTATTTTGTTTTCTTCTCTGTGAGTACAGGAACAAATTTTTAAAAACTGTATTTATCCTGATCTTTTATATCACATTCTCATTTCTCTTTCTATTTAGAGCTTGCTACATCACTCATTCTGTAAGATTGTATCTAACATGTAAGTCTGGCTGTAGCTTTTAGAGACTCATGATTTTGTTGCATGTCCCAGCATGCGCTTGAAGTGAATGCAGAGAGCATTCTTATGCTCTTCATATATTTCTCCAGTATCCACCATGCTTGAAATTATAACAAGGCACTGGACAGTGGTAAACCAAGTCAAAGGAATGCTTTCTCACCATCTGTTCTGGATGAAAAGTTTTAGAGTAGTTATGTACTAGGCTACAAATTGGAACACCATTGTAAAATCCCTTTAAAATTCATAGGATGAGCAATTATAAAGTCAGGTTGCGTTTTTTATTCTGGCACTAATAATTCTGTTTCCATTTTCTAATTATTAGAAGTTAGAGCTCTTTTTTTGGCAAACATCTTAGTTATGTGAATTTTTAATCTAGACAAGTAAATAGCAATTCAATAGCAAAAAAGAAATAGAATTATAGAAATCTAATTTTGGAGGCAAGTATGTAAAAGAATTGTTCTTAAAATATTGGATGAAATGCAACTCTCCCAAAGATAAAAGGAATTATAAAAAAATAGAGAAGCTCACATTCCCAACATGTGGCTTGTTGAAAGTGATCAGTGAGCAATCTGTGCCCAAATGCCACTAATAGTGCTTAGACTTCGAGTGCATACTAATGAGAATGTGCTGGCACACAGCATCTTGATTCATTTGACCTTTGAGAATGGAAAGTTGGCATAACTTTTGAACCAGAGAAAATCATTTCACGTATCTTCCATTTTAATTGTCTTTGTGAACACATTTTAACAAGTGCATCAGTGTGCAGAAATAGATTCTCTTTTATAACAATGTACCCCTTAGACATTTTGGTGTGCTGGTCTATCGGCTAGTTCCAAGGTAATGTCCTCTCTTGAAATGTCACAGTGATGCTTTTCAGAATAAGACCTAATAGGTATAAATCAATTTATGATGTTCAAAGTGATCTCAAATCCATTCACTCAATTGATCTCTGCAGCTAGCCTGCCTTACCTCATTCAGAAATGTAGACTGCACATTTCCTATGTGCAGGTTGAGGTAATCGAAAGGACAAATGATATAAATACAAATACAATCTAAAATAAAATATTATATTATAAAAAGAAGCAATCAGCCCTTACAGAACTTTCAGCATCATAAGTCAAAACTTACAATCTAGTATAGGGTTGACAGAAGCCTTAGAAGTCAATAAATTTACTTAAGTAAAATTACTCAAGATCAAATAAGGAGTTAATGTTAAAACTTAGTTTAAAACACTGAATTCTGATTTAGTGTTTGCACTAACATAGTGTGATTTCAAAATTGCGTCTTTTTAAATACAAAGTGCTTATTTTGAAGAGTATATTTTTGGAAATGTAATGAAGAGAAAATGAGTATGTTTTCAATAACGTTCAGTTATTGGGGTGGGAGGAGAAAGTTTTTTAACAACACATTTGTCAATGAAACATTAGGAACCAAAAGCAAAAGCAAGAATATAGAAGTGAAGCTCTGCCTTTTCCTCAATCAGAAGGGAGGCTGATCCACACCAGGGATCTTTAATGAGACATAACATCACTGTGGCTCTTGCCAAGGGATTGGGGTGTAGTTCCAGGTCATAGTGTCTTCTCTGTCTGTCCTGCCCCTTCAGGTAATAGGGCTCAAATTCTGGATTTGAAGGCTGAGTCAACACCTAGAGTTTGGCATATTAGGGAAATGTCTTAAGCTCTTCAAGCTCTTCTTTTATTTATTACTTTCTGATTTTTTTTCACCAGATGCTAGAAGGGAACAAAGTGAAATAAGCCAATGATTCAATCTTGTCATGATTGAAGGAATAATAATCTAGAAACTAGTAAGGCTTGTGGGCATTTTGGAATCTCTTGCAAACACAACAGATTAGAAGAACAAAGTCATATATTCAGTTATCCAAGAATGCAGGTGACCGTGGCCCTATAGTTTTACAATTAATTTAAATTGCCTTGAATAGTAAGCATAGTTTAATCTATTGACATGACTTTTTAAACAAAGACAATGAAGAATAGCCAAACTTGGCCAAGGGTTATGATTAAAACTTTAATTGTCTTGTAGAAAAACCATGGAAGATTCCATCTAATTTCTGACACCTAAGTAGCATATTACTGAATAATTAATGAGAGGATCAGAAACATATTTATGGCTGGTAGTAGGAAAATGAATTGGGTTCAATATCCGGTTGGAGTGGGTTTTCGATGTTTTTTATCTTTATACTTTCTCTGTGGCATCAGATTTTATAGTGGGGAAAAAAGAATCTCTAAAAATACAAAAAGCTTAATTGTTTTTGTATCCTTCTATAGGTTTTCAAGGTCTAATCCAACCTCAGTCTTTTGTGCAATCCATCCTTAATGTCTATACGAGAGGTGTCCAAACTTTTGGCTTCCCTGGGCCACACTGGAAGGAGAAGAATTGCAAGACAATAAAAGACACTAACACTAATGATAGCTGATGAGCTTTTAAAAAATCACACAAAAAAATCTCATAATGTTTTAAGAAAATTTACAAATATGTGTTGGGCTGCATTCAAAGCTGTCCTGGGCCGCAGGTTGGATATGCCTGGTCTATATCTTGTTCAAAGCAGCTGAGGCAGCTGGTCAAATGGTTCCCTAGCAAATGCATTGCCGTTGTTTCTCTGTGATGTCTTTTCCCTCAGACTTCTAGCTGCCATGAGAAAGAAACTGTATTCCTCTCGTCTACCACAGCATCAGCAGCATGGCCTGATGCTTGGAACAAGGACCTGAGTACCAGCTATTACTGAATACTTTTTTCTCTACTGAGATTCTACAAACAATTTTCAGTTTTCTTAATTCCTATTCTCTTAATTTCCTGCAGATATTCCCTCCGCCTGTTATAACTTTGATATGCTGATGTGTTTCAGGCCATGCGACTGGTGACGGACAAACACACCTGCTGTTATTCTGAGTTTCTTTGTCTCTCCTTGCCTCTTGGAAGTCTTTTCTTCTTTTTGCAGCTCACTTATTGTATGGGCAAATACAAATTTTAAAATAGGAGGTTTAATTCTTCCTTATTGAAAATAAAGGAAGAGACTTAGCTCCTCCTTTGTGTTAGACCATTGACTTTAGAAAACTTGCGCTTTTTGTGTCTCTTGGAAATTCATGTAAATCTTTTAAAAAGCTAAATAAGCCTTTTGCCAGTTTTAGGGTCTGGGAATGTTCTTCACTGGGGAATGGGGAGCATCCCTTTGTAATGTGATCCTGAAGGAAGATAGCCCTTGTCTCCCAGTGTCTTTGGGAGGGTGGAATCTTCACTTAGGGGGTTGCCATGCTCCAAAACTTCCTCCTCTTATAAAGATATGAGATTTATTTTCCCCTTGGCAGTAAGAAGTTAGCTCACAGGATCATTTCAAGCAGATTCATCCCAATTGAATCTAGGATGAGCTATTTGTAATAAGTGCTGTCTAGTTTTCTTACTTGAATACTAGTTACTGCTTATCTTGAGAGCATGTATGGAATGGATTGTGTCTGCTTAGTTACATAAAAGGGTGAAATTTCCTTCTGTCATTGCAATCTCTTAGAAAATTGCCTGTGATGCACATTGCATTCTAGTTATATGCTGATTAGATGATGACGTTATTTTCTTTCTTTTTCACCTTTGTTGAAAGGGTTTTTGATTTAAGAGGACATTTTCCTTGTAATTATGTTTCCCCAACACTGCTGTCTCATCAAGTCCATCAGCAATATCCTAGCTGCCATCTTCTTAATGCCTGACACATACTGTATATAAATATGACTTAATTCTTACAACTTATTGAAGCACATTTTTATAAACCACCATCATACAGTTGAGGAAACTCGGACATAAAAACCTAAAGTTTGTCTAAAGCAACTGGCTTTACTTGGCAAAGCCAGTATTCAAATCCAGGTCTGCTGACTGTAAACTGTGTCCTTTTCATTACTGAATTTGATTGCCTCTTAGCAATTCTCTTTCTTGAATCTTTAGTGTCTGCCTCGCAAAGGTCAAAGTTGGTCCTCTGAAACCGAAAGAGATTAGAAGTTTGACTCTTTAGAGTCAAAAAGGCCAAAGACAAGGCTGTGAGGTGGAGATCACCGTGGCTTCTGAGGCCTTTGTTGAGATCTTCCTGAACAGGTGAAAATGACTAGCAGTTGGGAGATGGGAGCAGTGGTCATGATTAGTTATCAGGCATCATGATGAACAATTTGTAAAATATTAATTCTCATATTAGACTGATGAGGACACTAATATTAACTTATTTATTTATTTATTACATTTATTTTTAGGAGATAGAGTCTCTCTCTGTTGTCCAGGCTGCAGTGAAGTAGTAGTCGCATGAACTCACTACTAATCAGCACAGGAGTTTTGATTTGCTCCATTTTCATCCTCAAATGGTTCAGCCCTCCTTAGGCAGCCTACTGGTCCCCCACTGCTGGGAAATCACTGTGCTAATGCTAAATAGTGCAGACTGCTCAGCCAGATAGCTCATTACAGCTCAGAATTCCCAGACTGAAGAAAGTCTCTTGCCTCAGCCTCCCAAGCAGCTGGGATTACAGGCACACACCACCACACCCAGTGTGTTTAAAAAAAAGATTTTAGTTTTTTCCTCCATTTTAAATATTAAGGAGTTTAGAACATTTCTATAGAACTTGCTATAGGCTGCATAGCTAATATATAGCAGCTAACCTCTATGTTTTTAAGGCTGTTACAAAAGGCAATAACAATATTTCTTACCTTATCATAAGAATCATATCAGCAATAGTTGAAAACACAGCTTATCAGGTCCTTTCATTTGAGAGCCTTGCTTGGAATTTTCCACAAATGTCCTTTGTGAATCTTATGAGAAGTTAACTATGAGCATGAAGGAATCTAGAAAATAGTGTCTCAAATTATGCTGCATTTGTTGATTACTTCAAACTGAAGGCATCTGGAAAACAGCAAATGCACAGAGGGGCTTTTTTTGAATTTCCCTTATCTGATTAAAGGCAGATTCTTTAGAAGGAAGCCAGTTGTCCTGAAAACACTCCATGGGCATCTTTATCTATAGAGGAAGAGTTGCATGTATCAAGAATCGTAGTCTGACTTATAAGAGACTGAAAATTGACATCTCAACTAGACAAGGTAGTACCTATTCTTTGGAAGACTCCTTTTTGTTTAAAAAATTTAGACCATTTACTCTCCCTAGGTTGACTCCATTTCCCTGTCCTCTATGAGGAAGGCTATATAAGCTTCCAAATCTCACTGGGTTATTGGCTATCTCTTATCTTTTATGTGATGCCCCCATGAATATTAAGATATTTGTATACCTTTTTCTCCTGTTGATCTATTAGGAGTTTATTTAAGGGACCCTTCAGAGGCCAGAAGGGAAGCTTCCCTTCTCTGCCCCTACAGATATCTGCAGCTGAGAATTTTGAATGACAGGTAGCTGATGACAGTGGGATTGTGTAATGTGGGGGTGCACACTGGAGTGTTAAACTAGATGGTGTTGACTTTCAACTACAATTGTTTGGTAGAGTGATGATGGTAGAATCATGATCTGGAAATAGCAGTGAAAAGTAAGGAGTGCTTTGGGCTTCTTCCTTAGGTCATGAGCTTGGGACATTGCAGAGGAACTTATATTGCAAAGGGTTGTGAGGAAGGTGGTGCTATCATGGGAAAATTGTGTTGGTTCAGGTTAGAAGGTGGTGGGAGGAGAGACTGGCACAGGTTTGGAAAGGAAAGTTTTTTAGATTTTAGGTTTCATTTTTATGTCAGCAATAGAATAGGGGTAGGTGGATGGAGGGGCTGTGGTTAGTGGGCTGAGGTGAATAAATGTATGTGGGAGGTGGGATGGGGAGCCAGAAGTTGGAGAGTTGGGGCCCAGGGTGAGAATTATTCAAGGCAAAGATGTAGGACACAATAGACAGAAAACAGCTGCAAGTGATGGGGAGTGAGGGACGAGGTGGAGGCTGGAAGGGCAGGTGAAATGCTGACTCTGCCGACCCAACATGACCCCAATTCCAAGGATCAAGCAAAAGCAGCCTTCTCCTTTATGACTAACTGGAAGCCAAATTAATTAGTAATCAAGATAATTTTAAATCCCTGTTAAAACAATAGAAAACAAAACAGTTTAGAGCAGCCATTGAAGATATGTTCCAAAAAATTAATAAGAAGTAACTAAAATATTCAATTCCTGAACTGGAGCAAGTCCTTCTGAATTTGGAAAGAACAAATTGGTAGTGATTCATAGAACATTAGAACTGAAACAAACCCTGACCATAAGCATCAATTCTAGGCCTCTCAGTTTGTTGGGAAGAAGCTGAGGCCCGGGGTTGGACAGAGGCAGGTTGGACTCCCAGAGTCACACATTTGCGTTGACAGCAGGCTCAGCCCCTGAGGTCCTGCAGGCTGTGTTCCCTGCTTGGTTTCCTTCTGTGGCTCAGATGCGGAAGAAGATAAAACAGGTTGTGGGCTGTTTTTGTCTTTGTCATGTATAATATTAGCTTAAAAAGTTAAGGGCACTAACAACTCTGTATATTTCTCTGTGTGTTTACACCCTAAAAATTCAAATAGCCATGTTTAACACGGCTTTAAGGCAACTTTTCTGCCCTTGTTTCAGATTTCCTTCTCAGTATAAAAGTATCCCTCATTGTTCTGATGGACAATAAGTGAAAACATTTCACCTGCAAGTGAAATGTCCACATGTAAAAAATCCCCACAGCAACACAATCCCTGCTAGGCTTTCTATCCCTTTGCATTTAACTATTTTTTATTCTTTCTACAAGAGGACAGCTGATATTCTTACATCCCCTCTGGCTTCAGCACAAACAGTTACTTGTGGTCACAGGTTAACGCTTCTGCCTAAAACATTTCCTTGCTCTTTTCTGTTCAAAAATACTTGGACTAGGACTTTAAAGACATGGAAGAGAATCTGCAACAGAATATAAAACGGAATAGGATGTTCAAATGTGCAGTGAGCTGAAGTTCAGTATTTGCAGTCAGGGCATGGGAAAATCTCTGGATTGATTAAAATGTAGACTAAGCAGCTGAAATCAGATTCTTTATGCTGATGGAAGGCATGGAATAAAAAAGATTAGGATTTTCTACATGCATACAGAATATGGGTCTATGATTTGCGTAAGGAGAGTAGGACATAAGAATTGGTTTTCTTGATGATAATTGCGCAAGATGGTATGAAAATTGCTAATAGTTTCACTAGCTCAAAGAGATGATAGTATTACAAGCATTTTAATAGAAATGCAAACTTTGGAACTAGCTTGGCTTTTAATCTTATCTGGGTCATTTTTTAGCCTGGCAGACTTGTTCTATTCACTTAGTCATTTTACATTGTCCTGGGAAGGGTCAGCTGGAAAAGAAGCCAATATTACTTACTGAGCTGATAATTTTCTTATATAGACTCTCTCTTCTTTCTGGTGTTTGTCCTTTGACCATTTATTGTCTACTTTGCAAGATGGTATTGAGAGAATGTGAAAGGGTTTGAAATTTCAGCAAGTTTAGTTTTCAAGTTGCTCATGTATTTGGAAAAAAAGTTTGCTTAACCTTGTAGCCTTCTCTGTTATTATGATAGGGATTTTTAAAGTGAACATATCTGCATAATAAATTTAGTTCTCTAAGTGGACGTAAAGTGGCTTTTACTAGATTGTGAGTACCTTGAAGATAGGGACCTTCTCTTGCTCTTCTATTCTGTGACTACCAGGCAATTTCTTTCATGGAGTGGGTGCTTACTCAATTTTTTCACAAATTACAGACCTTTGGGAAAGCTCTGAGGGACCAAATTGCCCTTCTTTTGGCTTCCAAATTCCTGAAAACACCCAGGTATTTTGTAATTATAAAATGTTAGAGTATAATTTAACTACCCAAAGTCTTTTCCTATTACCTTTGTTATATTTGATAAAGAGGGTTTTATTAGCTAGAGTAGTCCAACTGTTATAGTAAAATATCCCCAAATCAGAGTGGATTAATATAGAAGTTTATTTCTTTTTCATGTAACAAGACAATATGGGTATTCAGCAAATAGCCTTTCACGTGGTGATTCAGGGACCCAAGCACCTTCTACCTGTGGCTCCTCAAGCTCTGGGGTACTCTGTTGACTCTGAGGCACTGGATGAAGATGAGAAAAAGGGAGAGAGAGAGAGAGGAAGATCACTGTGGGAGGATTTTATAGGTCAGTCCTAAACGAAGAAACCAGTACTTCTGCCTATAGTCTCTGACTAGAACTATTTATTACCTGGCTACACCTGCCTGTAAGGGACTGGGACACACAGACGAGTTGTGTGCTCAGTAGGAGAAGGAACATGATAAGTGTCAGCCATGGTCTTCTCTTTTAGCATGAGCACACACTCCAGTCTTCTGACCAAAATAGGGTACACTCGCACCTCCCCAGTGTACACAGCTCCAGATCCCACTCACAGCATCGAGGGCCAAAGCTGGTATCTTCTGAGGATGTGTGGGCCTTTCTTCCACACCCCTGAATATTGGTACATATAGAATGGTAAAACTTTTATTCAGAAAAGGAAAAATAGAATGCATAGAGAAGCCCTAGTCTCCAACCATTCTGCAATCCTGCATAAACAGGGGTTATGCAGCCCCTGTCCTGCACAGGAGCAAGATAACTTGTTAAGGCCCTGACTCTGGTCTCTGGGTGGAGGAAAAGCTCTCCCTCTCTCTTGTTTCACGTCCTCTGTTTCTTATTCCCCATGGCCACATCTAAGTGAGGATAGTATGTTCTTGCTAAAATTGTATAGATATTAGGTTGGTGCAAAAGTAATTGCAGTCTTCGCCATTAAAAGTAATTATTTTTGTACCAGCCCAACAGTACTGTTTCCTTCTGCTCAGGTGAGTTTGGGGGCCTAAAACTTGTTTTAAGCACCAAAAAGCAAAAAGAGTAAGAACTGGATTTACAGTTTCTTGGTCCGTAACATTTCCTCAAAATTCAATAGGTATCTCATGGATTTGCTTCTAGTTAATTCCCCATGCTTTAATAACCATACCCAGCATTTTTTTCTACACATAATCACCAAGCCTTTTTTGTTCTGTGGCTTTTTTGGCCCTATGACTCAGTGTAATGACAGCTTTATTTGAAATAATAGACTTTGGTGACACCCCTAATCTGACCTTTGCTGAGATCTTTTGTTTCACTGAAGAATTTTACTGGGCCCTTGTGGCTCAAGCCCAGTGTGTATCCTAACCCTTTTGCAGGTGGCTTTTCCTACCATGTGTGGCTCTTTCCTCTGATCTCTGTTGAAAAGCCAGCCAACCCTCCTAGGTGCTTGTATCTTTTTTGGATTCCTACTAATGTCACTCAACAGTAATCAACACATCAGAACTCTTTCATCCACTTCCTCTAGAGTAGAGGCTCAGCAAGAATGTGGACTTTCTTCCCAATTACTGCAGGGCTGGATTTACACAACTGTGCAGTGTGATTTTTCCGCTAGTGTCCATCTGGGCAGTGCTTCAGAACACAAGGCTCCTGCATCTCATGGCTTTGCCACCCCTAGGACCTCAAAGGTTCCCTGCTGAGGCCTCTGCTCATAAAAGGGTGGAGGATGGAAGATGACTTTGGGAGGTTCATGTAAGACAGATATGGAAGTGACCTGTGTTTGATTAGCAAAGACTAATGGCTACATCTAACTACAAAGTTCAAGAAGTATTATCAGCCCAGGTGAAAAGGAAACATGTTTTGCTGAAGTCATAGCAACCTCGGCTACAGGTAGCAAAGACATGGACAGGTGGTAATATGTGCTCATGTGAACAGTCCAAAAGCATGTTTAAAGGTAAGACAGAGGAACAAGAAGCAGATATTCTTAGATGGGGCTAAAGAAATATGGAGAGTGAATACTGGGACATCCCTCATTTAAAGACTTTCTTAAAACCAAATAAAAATTAAAAAGAAAGTGGTGTGTGTGTCTCTCTCACCTGTCCCCACTGATGGCCAGACATGGTGGAGTCCTTCAAGAAAGGACTTGAAGACAGAGGTGGAAAGAAAGTCTTCTAAAGAGACACAGAAGCAGAGTGGGCTGATTTTTCTCAAAAGTTGAGTCTGCAAACCATACATTAATGCCACTTAGGTTTGTTCCCTTCCTGCAAGGCTGTGCATGAGTCATCTTGGTTCATTATTATTTAAAAATAACACAGGGAAGGTGGGAACAATGGAAGGAAATCCATCTCTGGCATTCAAGTAATCAGTTGGCATTTATCTCAGGCAGGGTGTGGGGTCAACTTCAGAGCTCCCAGCAGCTGGGGTTCCACATCCAGTTAGACACCCGGCTGCATGTGAGGACAACTTCTGACCAAACTGGATAAAAATGCTTGGTAGATTTTCACAATTTAACTCTCTAATGCAGTTTACCAAAGCCTTTCTTAAAAGAAATTATTTCTTAATTTTCCCAGGGACTGGTGGAAAAGTATCAACCTCTCTATGCTCAATTTCCTGTCAACCACTTTTCAATTTAGTTGTAGCAGAAAAGTAAGAGAAAATGAAGAATCTCTTATTCTGCACTTGGAAACTTAAGCTTATATATGTCGAACCATTTCTAGTTTTAGAAATCTCATCGATATAGAGTTTTTTTCTTCCTTTCTTCCTTCTTGCCTTCCTGCTCTCTTTTCTTCTGTCTTCATTTTCTTACTTTCTTTCAAAATTCATGCAGTATTCTGGGTGCAGGACATAAGCTGATAAAGAAAAACATATACATCCCTGGAGAGGCAGTAATCTCATGTAGTGTGTGCAGTAGAAATACATTATGAGCCACACATGTAATTTTTTTTTTTTTTTTGAGCCTGAGTTTTGCTCTTGTTGCCCAGGCTTGAGTGCTGTGGCATGATATTGGCTCACTGCAACCTCTGCCTTAAGGTTTCAAGTGACTCTCCTGCTTCAGCCTCCTAAGTAGCTGGGATTACAGGCACCTGCCACCATGTCTGGCTAATTTTTATATTTTTCATAGAGACAGGGTTTCACCATGTTGGCCAGGCTGGTCTCGAACTCCTGACCTGATGATCCACCCGCCTCGGTCTCCCAAAGTGCTGCGATTACAGGTGTGAGCCACTGCACCTGGCCCGCACATGAAATTTAAAATTTTCTAATAGCCACATTAAAAAGCTATAAGGAAAAAGGTGAAATTAATTTAAATCATATATATATATATATATATATATCTACATATTCAAAAACTGACATCGTTAAAATATTTCTCTTTTTTTGGTTTTAAATCTTCAAAATATGGTGGATAATTTACACTTCTAGCACATCTCAATTTTGACTAGTGGCTAGTCCAAATATCAGGTGTTCAGTAGTTACATGTGGGTAGTAGATACCACTTTGAAGGGTGTAGGTCTAGTGGAAGATACTGAGAAATAAACAGGCACTTATAGTCAACTGTGAAAAGCACAATTCTATGTGTGTCCATGGGACATAGAGAAGTCACTTAATCCAGATTTAGGAAATCAGAGAAGGGTGTTGACTGATAGATGAATCAGTTGAGGATCTGATTTCAAATGGTAAGTATTTACTTTCCCTCTTTCTTTAACCCTGTCTAAGAATATCTACTTCTTGTTCCTCTTTCTTAGCTTATAAACATGAAGCATGCTTTTGAACTGTTCACGTGAGCACATGTTGCCACTTGTCCATGTCTTTGGTTGGTCAAATCAGTGGCACAAAAGGAATATGCAGGGAAGAAAGAATATTATACAATAACATAGTGATGACAGAAAACACTGCCTGTTAAATAATAAGAAACTCTGAGTGGTTCCAATTTAGACAGCAAGCGGCAGGACTGGGATACTGGGATAAAAGTGGCTCCTAAAACCACATCAGGGACTGATGGGTTGATACCACTCCTTCCTCTGGAAGTTCATTTCTAGATCATTGTTGTAGACTGTTAGAGCAAGGAAAGCCTGGAAAAGCGAGACTATCAGTTCTCTCAATGATCAAGGCCAAAGTCACGGAAGGGCAGCCTATTTAGGACAGTAGATGTTGGGAAGAAATATTTAAGAGGAAAGAAAAAGCAAATGGTACACCACAAAACCAGCTTCTATCTAGTGAGATAATGTTCAAAATTGTTTCTGCTTCCACAGTTCATTTCAAAATGAAAAACTGACTTACCCTGCGACCTAGCAATTACACTTTGGGGCATTTATTTTGGAGATAAAAATATATGTTTTTATACAAGAAGTTGTGCACAAATGTTCATATCAGCTTTGTTCATCATAGCTGAAACTTGGAAATGACTCCCTTGTCCTTCAGTGGGTGAATGGTTAAATGAACTGTGGTATGTGCATACCATGGAATACTATTCAGTAATGAAAAATCTCCATGTATGCAGTGACTTAGATGAATGGCAAAAAATTTATGCTGAGTAGAAAAAGCCAATCTCAAAAGGAGAAATACTGTATAATCAGACTGATGTAGCATTCATGAAATAACATGAATTCATGAAATAACAAATGGAGACTGACAACATAGTAGTTTCCAGGAGCTAGGGATGGTAGAAGGGGATAAGTGGGGCTATAAACTGGTAAAAAGAGAATGTCTTGTGATGACAAGAGGGAGTATCTTGATTGTGTTAGTCATTACATGAGGATATGTATGTGACAAAGTTACACAGACAAGGCCAGGCATGGTGGTTCATGCCTGTAATCCCAGCACTTTTGGTGGCTGAGGCGGGAAGATCATGAGGTCAAGAGATTGAGACCATGCTGGCCAACATGTGAACTAAAAATACAAAAATAATTAGCCAGGCTTGGTGGCAGGCACCTGTAGTTCCAGCTACTCAGGAGGCTGAGGCAGGAGAATCGCTTAAACCTGGAGGCGGAGGTTGCAGTGAGCTGAGATTGCACCACTGCACTCCAGCCTGGTGACAGATCGAGACTCCGTCTCAAAAAAATCGCACAGCCACACATATAAGTGAGCACAGGTATAGATGGTGAGATCTGGATCAGCTCTGTGGATGGTACCCATGTCAGTTTCTTGACCTTGGTGTTGCACTGTAGTTATGCTAGGTATTTGCTTTGAGGGAAGCTGAGTGAAGAGTGGGCAGAACTTCCTTGCACATTTCTTTACAACCATCTGTGAGTCTATAGAAAAAATCTAAATAAAAAGTTAAAAAATGGTTTCTGCTGTTGCCAGTATTTGCTTTAAGGAAGATATAGGAAAATGCCACAGCACTTTTTACAGGAGAGCTATAAGTCACTGTGGAGCGTATCCCTACTTTAACTGCGTTTTTCTCAGGTTATGGCCATCAAAAATATTTAGTAAGGACACATAGTAAGTGCTGTAAACAGATATAAAATACAGAGATCATCTTGCATATTCAGGTCCATGACTATCTAATGATCAGACCCTGCCCTCATCCCCTTTAATCTGAATTATTGAAATGTAGAATTAAGTAATGACATTTCCTTCTTTTTTCATCCTCCCTCCTTTTTTTTTTTTTGAGACGGAGTTTCGCTCTTGTTACCCAGGCTAGAGTGCAATGGGGCGATCTCGGCTCACCGCAACCTCCGCCTCCTGGGTTCAAGCAATTCTCCTGCCTCAGCCTCCCTAGTAGCTGGGACTACAGGCACGTGCCACCATGCTCAGCTAATTTTTGTATTTTTAGTAGAGATGGGATTTCACCATGTTGACCAGGATGGTCTCGATCTCTTGACCTCGTGATCCACCCGCCTCGGCCTCCCAAAGTGCTGGGATTACAGGTGTGAGCCACCATGCCCGGCCCATCCTCCCTCCTTTTTAAGAATACTAGATGCCTCTCAGAGTTCCCCAGGATGCAGTTGACTCCTATTCATATAGAGACATCTGACACTCAGTGAGTATCAGATACCTGCATCTTAGTACTGTATCTATTGTGTGCGTGTGTGTATATATATATATATATATATATATATATATACATGTATATATGTAAAGTTGTAGATATTTATTACGAGATGTTTTGATACAGGCATGCAAAGTGAAATACTCACATCATGGAGAATGGGGTATCCATCCCCTCAAGCATTTATGCTTTGCCTGCCACAATTTTCAAAGATATGATCCAAGAAGTATCTTGTCTGTCTTACTTACCACAGGGTCCCTTGTGCTTAAAAATGGCAAGTACATGAATTGCAAGCCATGTACTTGGATTTTCTACCTGACTCTGGAATTTCTGAAGTAGGTGTTAAGTTTTTGGTCTTTGTGGTAGGAAAGTATCTAATACTTGCATTTCAGGACGTTCTCTTCCTGAATTCTCTTTTCATGGCTGGTCTAAGAGGTGTGAGGATATAAATGTATACTCGATCTACAGGCTCTGGGTACTGAAAGTTTTAAAATGCAAACAATGTGAGAAAGTACTTAGATCACTTTCAAATGCGGCTTTCTTCCCTACTCCCACTAAAATCACCATTGTACATGTTGACAAGCCACAGTTTCTTTTGCTTAGTCCCTCCGCAGGCTTGGACACAGTGCGATGTTCCTTCCTTCTTGGGACATTTTCTTGGCTTGGCCTCCAGGAACCACAGCTCCCTTGATTTCTTGCTTCCTCTCTGCCTGGTAGCTCTCACTGTTCAGTTTTTGATGACCTTTTCTCCCCTTCCCACTCTGCAAAGATCAGCTTCTCAACGGCAGCCATGCTTAGCCTCCTCTCTAGCTATGGTCCCAGAACTTAGATGTCATCTGTCTACTCATGAAACACAAACTTATATCTCCAGCTCCTTTCCCTCTGCCACCCTCCCTCTCCTCCAGATGTCAGGCTGCCAACTTAGCATCTCACAGCTGACACATCCAGATCACAACTTGGAATTTATTCTCCACCACCCTCTCCTCCACAATTTGCACCCTCTCCACTTTGTTCCCCCTCAGAAGGCAGTACCACCCTTAATGCAGTTTTTGTACCTCGAATCTTGGAGATTATTCTATTTCCCCTGGACAACAGACTCAAGCACCAGTAAATCCTGTTGGAATTACCTTCAAAACATGTTCTAGATCAGACTTCTTTCTGCTATCTGTCTGGCAATGACCTTAGATCAAGGTGTGATCCTCCCTCATTAGAACTCTATAGATCCTGTGGTATCCTTCCCCTGCTCAAAACCTCCAGTGTTTTTTTCTGACACTTAAAAAAACAAAATCCTAATTCCTTACCAGGGCTTCCAAGGCCTTGTGTGAGCTCATCCTGGTACGTCAGGTGGCTTTCTCTTTTGCCACTGGCACCTCCTCTTGGCCTGCATGGCTCCATGAGCCCTGCAGGTGCTCCTGGAGCTCCCAGGCATGCTCTTTGCTCAGGGACTTTGAAATTTTTGTAAACAAGCAGTCGGGGCTTTGCTCCTATTTGAATGTTTCATCATTAGTTTGCAGTGGTATTTCTTCACTCTAATGACCTAGAATACTAAACACCCAAGTGCATACAAAGGGATTCATCCAAAGGGATTCTTGCTGCTCCTCCCAGGTCTTGCTCCCACCCTCTATCCAGATCAGAAGGTCGCATTCTCTGCAAGGCTTTCCCTAACTCTCTGCCTGCTTCCTTGTCCATTTCAGTTCCTTGCTCTACCTTTTTGTCCTCTTCATTATAGCTGTCACTCTCTGTCATTCCATTACATAATTTTTGGAGAATTTTTTTCTGTTTTCTTTTTCTTTTCCTGCCACCACTTTTCCGTTTTTTTTTTTTTTTTGAAAAACTTTGAGCTGACAGTTAACCATACTTTGTTTTTTAAAAATTTAAAAATTTTTAATGTTTGTGGATACATAGTGGTTGTATGTATTTATGGGGGTACATGAGACGTTTTGAAACAGACATGCAAAGTGAAATATGCGCATCATGGAGAATGGGGTATCCATCCCCTCAAGCTTGTATACTTTGCCTGCCACAATTTTCAAAGATATGGTCCAAGAAGTATCTTGATTGTCTTATTTACTGCAGAGTCCCTTGTGCTTAAAAATGGCAAATGCATGAATTGCAAGCCATGTACCTGGATTTTCTACCTGACTCTGGAATTTCTGAAGTAGGTGTTAAGTTTTTGATCTTTGTGGTAGGAAAGTAACTTTATCCTATATACATTTGGTTATTTGGCTGGTGTCAATATGTTCATAGACATCTCTAAATTTTTGTAAACAAGTAGGCCAGTCTTTACTCTTATTTGAATTTGTTCCATCATCAGTTCACAGTGGCATTTGTTCACTAGAATGAACTAGAATATTAAACACTCAAAATGCATACAAAGAGGTTCAAGATAGAGCTCCTCCTCCAAGGAACTCAAGGCCAAATATGTGGATTGCAAGGTAGTTAGGAATTCTGAACACCTGCTTTTGGGACTTTGGAAGAGAGTAAACATGTCCTTCTGCAGCTAAGGACAGGTACTTATGGGATTATGTATGGAGTAGAAGGCAGAGCTTGGGTGACAGCAAATTTGATGTAGAAAATACCAGGAGTTTTCAAGTTGCAGATGCTGACAATTTGGCAAGGTCAGGGTACACTCTCATTGCCACTGGTGTCATCTAATGACATGATGGCAGATTCAGTATGCATTTTCTTGAATTATAGATGTAACTTTGCAGAAAGCAAAACGTAGAAAAGTAATTGGAAGTCTCTGTTTGTTTTCTTAAGAAGTAATCATATCACCTCATTATTTATGGCCCACTGTGTTGCATTCTCATGAGCTGACTATGAAAATGAGTCTCTAGGGTGAACACAGAAACTTCACGAATCTCAACCTCGCTACAAAATTAGTGTTATGTAATCCTCCAACCACCTCCCTCTGCCACTGAGTTCTGAAATAGTGGCGCACAGAAGTGGGTGGTAAAACTGTCTAATAGCTGCTGGAAGAGACTGATTTGCATTCATTTCTATTTTACCAAATTATTTTGGGAAAAGAGTCTTAATTGACAGCATTACCACAACAGGCCTTACTTTTGACTAAGTTTAAGAGGCACTCTGGTACCATGCATATCTGTGGCTTTGTGGAATCAGGCTGGGTTCCCCTAAGGTGAGGATGCTCACGTTCCCAAGTGACCTGTCTTCTGGTGGACCTTGGGCAGGCTGAACCTGACTGACATCCTCCCCAGGACACTTTCCTGCCCTGTGGTTTTATTCTTTTAATCATTTGCTGGCATCCAATTTTCCCAGTAAATGTGTGCAGTCATAGTAACTAGGTAAGTGTGTCTTGTTCCTGTCTTGTTTACTATTGCCAAATACTTCCAAATTGGAGAGGAAACTTGGCTACTTGTGAGTAAGAAGAAAATAACTAGGAAAGATGAGCGTACCTATAATAAGAACAGAGTCTCTGTGTGTAAGCAAAGTATTGAAATGCGCACTCATCCACATGTATGCACATACGCTTAGGCACAGACAAATGACTCCATTTTAATCTAGAAGTCTGTCTGCTGTAGTTTGAAGAGTAATTCCCAGCTCTCGTGAGGGTTTCTCTTAATAGTAAAAAAAGTATGGTTTCAAGCAAACAAAATAAGTTCCTACTTTATACAGTGGAGTAAATAACAACAATAACAAAAAGCTTTAACTAAATAAAATGACAAAAGTACAATTTTGTAGATATCAAAGTGCAAAATCTATTAACATGCTTATCTGTAAAAATAAAGGATATTTTAAGTAACCTTGACAGACATAAATTCACACACAAAATATTTTGACCTGTTTAACCCATTTATTTCCAAACTAAAGCTTGTTTTCCCCAGGATTACAAAAGATTTTACTACGAATTTTTCTTGATATATGTCTTCCTTTTATAATTTATTTTTTGCCATACAGTGTTTAAAGTCTGGCTGTTAGAATACTACTAAATTTTTTTTTTTTCTCTATAATTGATCTCTCCTACTCCTTAGATAGGTCTTAGGCCAGATTTGCTCCAGGTCTGCATGGGACCATTACCTATTTTGCTTCCTGCATAAATGAAAAGGTAACGACCATACCTCTTTAAGGCCTTATTTCTCAGTGGGTTTTGTCTGTGGAAGTTTCCATCAGTTGCATTGCTTTTCCGTTGTCCTGAAGCTGGGTCTGCAAGCATTCTAACAGATGCTTAAATTTCTTATTTGAACCCATTCTTTATTTTCTAGGAGGTGTTCTTGACACTGAATTTATAAAGAGTTTTTAGGCCCAGAATATGCTACTGAAAACTCATGTGAGGAGAACTTATAAGGATTTTTAAAATGATTTTTTTTAAAGTGGATTTATTCAACAAGCATTGATGAGTGCATTATCCTTGCAATTTCTTTAATTTCTAGGTCTGAATTCTTAGGTCTGCACAATTTCGTCATTGAAATTGCTCTTATTTTTAAGCAACTGCTTCAGAGAACGGTATAAGCTTTACTTTTATTCTCAGCTAATTCGTCCACTTTGTCATCATCTGTAATCTCTAGAGTGTAGCCGGCCGTTATGTGATGAGTGACAGAAGAACTTTAAAAAGAGAATTGAAAGGAAACAAACAGTTATTTGATCATTGACTACATTTTTATTCTAACACCTGAATGGAGAAGATGGAAGAAATGGAAGGACTGCATTTATTCTGGGAAAAACTTAGAAGAGTAATTGTCCTTTACATGAAACCCTTTGTTACTTTTATCTTTCTCTTATTGCTGGAAGGTATTTTTATGTGTGATTATCAAAAGTGGTAAAGTATAGGACAATGAAAGGAAATTCATTTTGTAATTGTCCTTTGGTAAAATAGCTTTCCTTTTCTTTAGCTCACTTGAACTGGAAGAATGAGCAGATATCATAAAGACTGTGAACTCTTCGGTGATGTAAAATTGCTGTTCTATTATAACTTCCTTTTACAATTTCTTGAAAGTCTAACAGAAAGTTGAAACCTGCATTATAACTATCTATAAATGGAATTGAAACAAAATAAGGAGCCCTGAAAGGTGCTCGTTAATACTCATTGAAAACTTTAATTTTAATTAAAAATACAACTTTGGTGTTTTTCATTTCATACTCCATTTGCCTGACCTGACACTGTTAAATTAAGTTGCAAGCATTTCTCTCTTAGTATAAATGGGATGTTTTTGGCATTCAGTTTAAAAATATGGTTTCTAATGTCCATTTATTAAACAAATGTTTATTGAGTATCCATAGTGTTCAGGCATGATTTTACATGGTGTGATACAACAGAAAAGAAAAAAAGGCCTTGTTTTCCTCTGATGTTAGGTCAGATGGTGGGAGCACGGCGTTGATACACACTGTGGGTGTGTGAGGCACATTGTGTGTCCACACGGAAAAACAGAAACCAACTACGACCACATGAAGAGGCAGGGTATTATGGGGGGTATCCATGGAGATATCTGCACACCCAGGGAGGGCCAGGGGCTTTCTTAAGAAGTGAAAAGGAGTTGATGAGATAAAGGCAAGAAAGGAGAGGAGAGACACAATGAGCAAAGCCTAGAGCCTTCCTGCATCTGATGGGCTCCACATTTTTGCAAGAGCATAGGCTGTGAGGGGTGTTGAATGAGGCTGAAGCAGCACAGAGCTGAGATGTGAGGGCCTCCTGCACTGCGCAGAGGGAGCCAGAGATGTGCTGTTCACAAGGGATCATGTTGTTCAGATTGGAGGCTATTAAAATAGAAGCACTGGCAAGGAGGTGAGAAATGATGAGAAGCTGTACTAAGACCCTGATAGTGGGAATGAGAGAGAGAGATTTGGAAGACACTGAGAAGGTAAATTGGAATGACCTTGAGAAGAAAGGGAAAGAAAGGGAAGAGTCTAGAGTGAGTTCAAGTGTTTCACTGAACAGGGTCACTGACAGAGCTATAAAGAATAGGAAGAAAGTGGGCAGGTGATGAATGGGGTTCAAGAACACTAAATTGATGTTGGCTCTGGGGAATAGGACTAGGTAGCTGTATCCATGTGAAGCCCGCAATGGGATTTGGATTAGAAATAAAAATTCAGAAATCATCAGCATTTAGGTAGTTAAAATGCCATCAGATGAACTCACCAAGGAGAGTTGTGTAGAGTAAAAGAAGCAATGCTCCATTCACAAAACCTCAAAATCTACCAAGAAAGGGGGTAAAAACAAGCCTGGATGGGATGTTCTGTTTTCTGTTATGACATAACTGTGATGCAGGTCAGGAGGCTGGCCTGGTTATCTGAGTCCTCTGCTTTGAGAATCTCCCAAGATTGCAGTCAATGGAATCAAGGTGTTAACCAGGGCTATGATCTCATCAGAGGCTTGACTGGGGAAAATTTTACTTGAATTCATGTGGTTGTTGGCAGCATTCTATTATTTTGCAGGCTGCTGGACTGAGGGCCTCAGTTTCTTGTTGGAAGCCACCTTTAAATCCTAGAGGACACCTGAAGTTCCTTGACATGTGGTCTCCCCAACATGGGATCCTCCTTTCTTATAGCCAGCAAGGGAGAGAGGACCTCCTGGCAGAATAGACGTTACAATTGTATGTAATATAATCACATCCACATGCTCACGCATGTCCTGTGACCCTGATGTATTCTATCGGTTATAAGCAAATTAAAAGTTCTTTCCACATTCAGCAGGGAGAAAATTATACACCAATAAGTGGGGACCCTGGGGCCACTTTCATGCCTGTCACTAGGGAGCAAGGGAAGGGAAGACTACAAAGTTTCAAGGAGATCTAGAAGGGTGTGGTGTAATGGCTTTCAGGCGGTAGGGAGTTTCAAGGAGAAAGATGTGCACTAAATTGAGCAATTAGAGGGTCCCTCCCTGATGAGCTTAGCTAGAACAACTTTAGTGGAGGAAGTGGAGGTGAAATTGCACTGCAGCGTGTTGAGGTATGGATGGGAAGTGAAGGCTTGCAGAGGAGAATTCAATTTCTCTTTTAAAATTTTCTATTTACAGATCAAACGAGTAAGACTAAAATTGTATCAAAATCAGTTTTAAAAACCAATGTTATCTATTGAAATAAGGAGATTCAGGAAAGCACTAATTTGGAAACATGAAAGCATGTAAGTAGTTTGCATTAAAACTACTTACAATATTTAAGGACTTGACTCTTCAGATTTGGGAATTTTATTGGACTGGAGGGATATATGGGTTTTGATCACATGGTCTGCCATTTAATGTTTGTGAGATTCTACAAAACTCACTGGCCTTTTGGGGCCTTCTTTTCCTTTCCATAAAATAAAAAGATACAGTATATTAAAAGAGTCAGAATTTTGAGTCTCCTTCAGTTTCAAAATTTTGTGATGTTGTGGTTCTTTTATAACTTCATATGTTCTTGTTCACAGAATCAGGGCCAAATTTACAATTCTCTAAGAGATTTTAATTCTAGAGAGGTGTGTTTCATAGTACAGTAAAAGCTGGAACACTGCCATAAAGCCACAGCATCTCCAGTCATCTGCAGCCTTCACAAAAGCTGAGGATGAGTTTTCTGTGCATTGCCCTCTATAGAGAGTGGATTAAAGCTCTGAGATGCAGCAGTTCTTGTTTAGGCCAGTTACTGTGACACATGCCCAGTCAAAGCATGCTTTTTTCATCAACTGACAGTAAATGGAAGCAATTTCTTCCTAGCCTAAACAGTATTACAAAAACAAAAAAGAACATACAGAAGATGGTTGGAACAATAAATGCAAATACACCCACTTTCCCTCTTACTGAAATTCTGACTGTCCTCTGGCACCCAATTTTCCCCTTCAGAATCACCCGGTCTGTACCTCCACCAGTTTCCTGGGAGGAAAATGGTAAAATAACAAAAGACCAATAATCTTGACTCTCATATATGTTAAGTGGACAGAAGACCTGAATCTCTTCTCTCAAGAATGGCTGTTGATGACCAGTTGACCCCTAGCTAACGTTTAGCCTCCCATGTGTGGCTGCTGGAGAATTTGCCTGAGATGTTGCACTTTGAGTGGTGACTAGGTCTCTAGGAAGACAGCTAGCTCCACATTACTTTTCAGAACCTCGGGAAGGGGACAGGTAAAGTCAGTGGCTCAGGTCCCTCTCCCCTCTGCCAAAACTGGCTCATGAAGGAAGGTTTTCAAACTATCTGGGTTGGCTTAGGTAGCACATTGGCTGCTGCAATCTTAGTAGCCTCCTGCCATCCTTCCTGATGAAGTTCAGCACAGGCCTCTGCCTCTTCCCTTGGCTATCCTGTGTTAGCTTGCTTAGAATTCCATTTACAAGAGATGGTAGTTTAATACTGTGTTCATGCCTGTTGCTCATGCCTGCCCTCCTGTAAGCCTCCACTCAAAGTGTTACAGAGATCATGTCTGTTATGGACCGAATGCTTGTTTCCCCCTCTCCACCAGATTCATACATTGAAGTCCTAATCCCAGTGGGATATTAAGAGGTGGAGCCTTTGGGAGGAGATTAGGTTTAGATGAGATCATTAAAGGCTGGCTTCATCATGGATTAGTGTTCTTACAAGAAGAGACACCAAAGCATGTTCTCTCCAGCCTGTGAAGACAGAGTAAGCGGGAAGGGAGCCTGCACTGGAACCCAAACATGCTGGCACTCTGATCTCAGACTTCCAACCTCTAGAGCTGTGGGAAATAAATGTCTGGTATTTAAGCCACCCAGTCTGTGGTTTTTCATTATGGCAGCCCAAGCTAAGAGACAGTATCCAAATTTAGGGACCTAAGAGACTTTGCAGCAGTTCCAAATTCTAATTCTGGAGTCCTATTTGAGTATTATGTGCCAAACACCAAAGAGCCTTCAGGTGTTTATGGTTCCTTGTATCTGTCACGGAAAGATGCTTTCTAAATTCTGGTACTGTCCACATCCACTCCACAGGCTGACACAACACTCTGGTTTTGGCCAATGTCTGCAACTATACATTTTAAAAGCAGTCTCTACAACAGAGCCACATGACAGGGCACCCTCTCAACCCTCAGTCTTATTTTTCTCTATGATAACTCCCACAGCCAAAGAAATCCTTGACTACAAAAAATAATGATATGTGTCCATGCACCACTGCACCATAATGAGACTGGATTTTCCTCTGTGACCTATGAAAATCGCTCATTACTTCATGAGTGTAATAGATCTATAGTGCAGAGACACTCTACTTAATTCTTCCTTTATTCAGGAAGCAAGTTAATATGTCAGGTAGATGTATACGAGGGCAGAAATAATAATGATTTGAATATATGCTCATAAATATCTTAAGTTAGTCTGGGATAGAGCTTTCCAAAAATGAGAGGATTAAAGTCAATGATTTTCTTGACAGCTTTCATTCTTGGATTGAGAAGCTACCATCTTCTGTCTTTGTTTTGGGTAGGGGAGATGTGCAGAGCTTAGGGGACCTCCCTAAGGTTACATAGAAATCAATGACTGAGCCAATCCAGTGTCGTAAGTAGTGCCTGAGACTTGTGCAGCCTGGAGTTCAGCTCTAGAGAGGGCATCGTGCTTGGTTTAATGCTCTTCTGAGACTCTTGAAATTTTTAATAATTTTTGAACAAGGGGCCATACATTTTATCTTCACTGGGCCACAAAAATTATGTAGCTTGTCCTGATCATAAGCTTCCAGTACTTTAGAGACATCATTTAGATCTCATATTCTGAAATTGTAAATTATGCCTTTCAACTAGATGTTAGTAAGAACCTGGTACAATGGGGAAAAATGATGAAAGATTTTCCTATGGGCAAGGAAAGCCCAACAGGCAGCGGTGTTGGGGACCTGCAAGGGCTGGGAGAATGTGTTCTTCCATGTTCATTAAAAGGGAAGAAAATGTGCTCTATGCAAAGTCACTTGCAGAGAACACAAAGGCTTTCCGGACCCTGGCACTAGAAATCTGAGATTTTTGCCCAGATTTTAAAACTTTGGCATCCATTTAAAATTATGAACTAGAAGCAGAGTTTGCAATGCTTTTTATTTCATACTATAAACAAAGTACTATAAATAAATGGCTGTACTTTTAAGTCTTTGAAACTTTAAGTGCATTTAAATTATAAGGCATGTGCATGAGTGTATAAGCAGTGCTGATCCACTTGGATTATGGATTGAGAGTGTGTGTTTTAGTTCTTTTTTTTTTCCTTGAGATGCATGGACTTAATGAGGGCAATGATATATCTAACTTCATTCCTTATTTAGCTCCAAGGGAGTCAGTTACCTGATCTACCAATATGAGGTAAACAGTTTTTCCAATCTTACAATTTTCCTTGGTGGAGTTGTTATAAAAAGTAGAATATCTACATGATAATCTACCATTGCTTTGCCCATTAGTGACCCCTTGCATTTCACCTGTTTCATGTCTTTTTTTCCCTATCCTGGTGCAAAAAAACAAATACCTTCTATCTTATGATATAATATGGTATACAATATATCCCTGGTCATTTATAGCAGCGATTTTCAACTGGGTGACAATTTCATTACTTAGGGGATTTGGGCAATGTTTGGAGGTATTTTTGACTAAATCAGGAGAGGCTACCGAAATCTAGTGGATAGAGGCTGTTCACCACCCTAGAAGGCACTAAGAAGCTTCCCCAAGAGAGAATTATCTGGCCCTAAATTAACAATAGCAAAGTTGAGAAATCCTGCTCTGCAGTTTAGACTCAGATGCAGAATTAACCTTTTGCTGTCCTGAACAGGTGAAAGTGAGGATGCTGGCATGTGGCTCAGCTACTTAAGTGCTGTCAAAGCAAACGTCAGCTAGATCGACAGGTATTTTATTTTATTTTTTAGAGAAAGAGCAAACAGTGTTTTCTGTAAAAGGTAAAGGGTTATTGAAACTAAAATAGTTTTCTGCCAGGAAAAGAGACTTGGGATTCCTAGTCTGTGTTAATAAGTTGGCATTTCCAACACCTTCCAAGGCTGTTTTGTATCTTTTGGTTTTTTCTTTTTGTGGTAAGATCACTTAACATGAGATCTAAATATTTCATCAAATTGTACACATTAAGTATGTGCAGTTCTTTGTATATTAGTTATACTACAATGAAACTATTTGAAAAATATGTTGGCATTATTTGTTGAAGTAGAGATTGAGAACTTACAGAGGAAGATCAACACTAATTGTGGTCCTTGCCTTCAAGAAAGGCATGGATGGCCTTAGAGGAGAAAAGGATATGGATAGAAGGGGAGAAACATATTCAAATCCCAAATAATCTCAGCTCTGTGAGGTTATACCCTTTTACCTTTCAGTAGTGGTTTAACAAAGTGTGTCAGTAGCAAAGCCAAATTTCTGGGCTTTGGAGGATATTTATTAGAGAGAGAGAGAAATGTTCTTATGTTTGGTAAGCTGAAAATTATGTTGACATACTTGTAGTATAAATGAGTTGTAGTTCTTGAAAACTGTAAAGCCGGGGCTCACCAGTTAGGGATGGCTGACTTTCTTAGCTTTCATCTTCTATTGGTAGGTGTGTGAATAACTTCCCTATCAACTAAATAGTTCTCCAGGACTTGATCACCCTTTTCATAAGATTATGCATGTCCTGTTGGTAAGAAGACTGAACCAAATTTTGCAACACACATAAGCATTCCTTTCACTGGACCATAAATAGCTGATATGTTTGAAGCTGGCAATAAAGTCACCACTAGATGCCAGCGGGAAATATGCTTGGTATAGTGCCTTGTGGCAGCTAAGGAAAGTCTTTGATCAAGTGAGTGCTGAGTGGTCTATGGGCCCCTACACAGTCCATGGGTGCACAGACAATGAGCTTTGCCAGATTCACTCACTTTAATTTCAGGACAGCTGGTCCTCTCCATTCACGGTCAACTTTCCCAGAATAAATGTCCATACTGCTGTGATTAACTCCCTCCTTCTTTTCCTTTCATGCTTCAGCTTCTTGTTTAAACTCAAGGAATATCTTCTTTCTTCCACCAGTGTCTCCTTTTCCCTTCCTGTCAAATCTCTTCTTCCTTCAACCTGCACCGAAAACCCAGTTCTCTAGATCAGCACCATCCAACACAATAAAAATACAATGCAAGCCACATACAGGTAATTTTAAATATCCCAGTGGACACGTTAAAGAATTAAAAAAAAAAAAAAAAGAATTAAAGAAGAAACAAGTGAAATAAGTTTTAGTAGTATGTTTTATTTAACCCAATATATGCAGAATAATATCTTTTGAAGAATTGCTTGACTTTGGTTCTGATGAGGTTTATATTTTCTTATTTTGCATTGGTAGGAAAGTATTACATGAGAGAACAAATATTAAGTTGCTTTTATGGCCTGTCACATGGTGGTAGCTATTGTTTTTATTTCCTCTGGGCTGGGCTCCAGGTCTCTCCTAGATACTCATACGTTTATCCCTGGGGTAGGCAGGGAAGTGTCAGAATTTTGCCATGACAGTGTAAATTTTAGAGAGCATAGAATCTGGGAATGAGTATGTACGAATACAAAAAAAGCGTGTGTAAAACATCCATGCCTTTTTGAGGCTTCCGCAGTTCTAGACATTTTTAAATTAGGGGATTCTATTAATATTTTGGGTCACAGTGAATGTATTGCACATTACACCACATTTATACATACTGCTTCATAATAAACTCTAAACATTGTACTAGTTTTGACAATCATAAATCATTTAATCATAAAATGATCACTTGTAGACATCCTATGACATTGATTCATGTTAATAGTTTTACTTTGGTCTACTGCTATTGCTGAGTACAAGGATCCTAAAGGAAGCATTGTTTCTCAAGTTGCATAACTTCCGATTTGCCAAAATTTGTCAAACTAAGTGCATTAGTTTGCTGGTGCTGCAATAACAAAGATCACAGATGGGGTGGGTGAAACAAAACAAATGTATTTTCTTACAGTTCTGGCAGCCAGAATTCCCAGATCTGGGTGTGGTCAGGGTTGGTTTCTCCTGAGGCCTCTCTCCTTGGGCTGCAGGTGGACACCTTCTTGCTGTGTCCTCCCATGGTCTTTCCTCTGTTTACAAGCAATTGTGCATCCCAAACTCCTACTCTTATACGGACGCTGGGCTAGGGCCCATGTATATTATTTAAGCTTATCTTAATGACCTTGTAAAGGCTTTGTCTCCAAATATGGTCAGTCATATTGTGAGGTGCTGTGAGTTAGGGATTCACCATATAATATTGGTAGCAGGACACAATTATCTCACATCATTAGGTAACCCCAGAGAGGGTATCCAACTGTCTTTATCCATCTCCTTTCATCAGCCAGATATGGCTTTTATACCTTTGACCCAAGTAGCCTACAGTATTCTATGGATCCATTTGAGAATTTCAAGGAATTCTTTATGGCTCTTTTCCCATTTACCTGTCTTTTCTGATGAATATCTACCTTGGAAACAAATTATCTACATCAATCAGACTGTAGTTCAATAGAGAAATGGCTAAAAGAAATCATTGTTCTTTCTTATGTAGAATGTTTTAAACATTAGGCAAACCGAAAAGTGACACTGTTTCTATATGCAATTTTGGAAGACTGAAAAGATGATTTGGTTTTTGTTTGATTTTTTTTGTGTTGATTTTAAGACAATACTTCAGAAACTCTTTGGACTGTTTGATTTTATTTCTCTAGTTTCTTTAAATTAGATTTGTTTTGTCTCATATCTTCAAATTAATTTCAAGCGAAATAACATCTATTCAAATAACACTCCTAAATGCTTCTTGTTTGACCTCATGTCCCTGGAGTTGTCATTGTCTTCTTTGTATCTTAAATCAAATCTCTTACCTTGGCTTTATTTTTGTGTTTTCAAAAAAATTAAGATAAATATTGTTAACATTCCTGAAAATTGCCCTAATAACAAATATTTCTCTATGTGTGTATTTATTCTATATGAATGGAATTTCAATGCATGATGAGTAATATGGTTTGGCTGTGTCCCCACCCAGATCTCATCTTGAATTGTAGCTTCCATAATTCCCACATGTCATAGGAGAGACCTGGTGAGAGTTAATGGAATCATGGAATCTTTCCCATGCTGTTCTCATGATACTGAGTAAGTCTCATGAAATCTGATGATTTCATAAAGGGGAGTTCCCCTGTACACACTCTCTTTTGCCTGCTGCCGTGTAAGATGTGACTTTCCTCATTCGCCTTCCACCATGATTGTGACGCCTCCCAGCCATGTGAAACTATGAGTTCATTAAATCACTTTTTCTTTATAAACTACCCAGTCTCTAGTATCTTTTTATTAGCAGCATGAAAACAATCTAATACAATGTACACAATCTGTACTAATCTCAGGAGTAGTATTTGATTAGAAGATATTATGAGTGGTTCCTGCACTTCAGTCTATATTTACATAATGCCTAAAAATAAAATGCCAGATTGAAACGAGAAAATGTCACCTATCAGTGGTATGGTCTGACTTGCATGATACTCAAATAAAACATTCAATTAGACTTTCTCATTATAAAGTCAGTATTACTCATCCATGATTGGGGGAAAAACTGTTCTCAGATGTTTTCCTTATAGTGGCATTTTTTACTTTTTGAAATTAATACTCAGATTTATACATGGATCCTTTGAGTCAAAGGTTGTTTTGTATTTCTTTGTATGTGGATGAGCTTTTGGGTAACTGGCCATATCAAAGTTTAATTTTGGCCTTATAGAGATGCTGGTCTGAATACATTAACTAATAGTCAAGTGGGAACAAGGTATACAGATTTTTTTTGTTGTTAATTATTTGAACCGATGATCTTGAGCATTATGTGTGCACCTTGGCTGTCTCCCATTTACACAGTCTTGTGTAAGAGAATGGTTCCTCATTCCTTGTGGTTGCTCACTGGGTGGCTGTTTATACAGCTTCCACTAAGGCACATCATATTCACTAGTACATTTCCTCACTTGCAATGTCTTTCTTCTGACTCCCCCTTCACTGACTCTTTGTTTCACATGCAGGACTTTCTTGGAGCCATGATGCCACATTCTTGAAGCAGATCAACCTTCTAGGCCTTGAGAGGGTCACCTTCAGTGCCAAAACAGTTCATGCATTTCGTGGTTACATTTGTCTTGACAATTAATGTGAAGTATAGGCTAGACAATGCTGATGGGACTGTTTGCAGATATGATTGTTTTGCTTTGAGTAGGCTCAGGCTGCTTACATTCATATCATTTTTGTGATATTTATGCTTCAGTGTAGGAATCTACAGCTATTTTGTGGATTTGCATTAGTGATCTAGACTGCAGCTTGCAGGACTAGGTATGAGAAGGTTGTATGTGCAGAACTTCTGGACATGCTGCTGAAATGACTCTCACTGTTGGTGTGGAAGCCGGCCAAGGGAATGAGTGGAGAAAGGGTCTTTCAGGCAACATTAAAAGCATTAAGTGAAGGCATGTAATAAAACATACACTGTGCATTGGAGAATTGTTAGCAGTCAGTATTACTGGAGTTTCATCAAGAATCAAGGGCAACTGGCTGGCTATTGGTAGGAGGTGAATCTGGACAGATAGGTAGGTGGCAGCTCATTCAGGGTCAAATCTACTCTGAACTGGCTGGGACATTATCCTGTAAGACAGAGGTTCTCATCCCTACCAGACATTTCCTTCTACTTAAATGTTTAATAATTCTCCTTTTACTGTCTTAAAATCTGCAGATCATATAACCTATCTGTAACTTGAATTTAAAATTTATATAACATTTTTACTATAATATGATAAATATAAAAGAAAAATTAATTTATAATAAAGTGTCTAAGGATGAAAATGTTTGGATATAACCTCATTAAGGAATATGATAAAATGATAAGTTTAAATTAAACATAGAACAATGAGAAGTGTGACAGCTTCAAATGCAGACCGACATAGCTGTGCCATGTTGATGACTCAGGGAACATCACAGTGATGCAATTTTCTAGAATGACCAATAACATTTTCCACCTTTAGAATAAAGCACAGTGAAAGGTACATGCATTCCTGGGAGAATCAGTGTACACTGAAACTGTGTGAGTGCTTTGGGTTGATGGGCAAAGTGTGTGGGGCCATCCCACACATCCCAGAACATCTGTATCCTTGGCCTTACTGCTCACAGCCATAGCCTTCTGCCCATCGCTGCAACAGCCCCAGACCCACACATCCATTTCCACACATGCAGGCACTGCCTCTGTAAGAAATGTTGCTTTGGACAATGGGGAGTACGAGTGTTAGTCAAGAGACTCCCATGACTAGTTTGCATGTAGTCAGATACTTCTGGAGTGTTTGTGACTTGAGTTTGAGGAGCACAAGACAGAAGGCAAGAAGATCTGTTACTGGGCTACTGTAATCATCCATGAGATATGCAAACATGGAATGAGGACAGTTGTAGTAGGAAGGGGAAGGAGTGAAAGACATTGGAGACTGTTCATGAGCCGAAGTATTAAGATGCAGTGATTGAATTGGTGCAGGGGGAAGAAGGAGAGTTCTTTGGCATGAATCCCAGATTTCTACCCTGGGAGGTGGATGGGCCACTGGTGCAGGAAACTTAGCAACAAAACACCAACAAAATAAATACAGAGGAAAGATCGTGAGTCTGGTTTCAACTGACTTCTAGTGCAGGTGCCCATAAATGTCTATATTTACATGTGTATGTATATTTATGTATTTATATATGCATGTGTATATTACATACATATAATGCATGTGCACACATATATCTGTATATTTATGTATATATTTATATATGTATGTGTATATTACATATGTATATGTATGTGTATATATATATGTCTGAAATTCAGTGGGAAGACTAAGGTTGGAGAGAAAGGTTTGGCTAGCATAGGGTTGATAGTTAAAACTATGAAAGTATTTCCAGAAAAGAGTGTGTGACACGAGATGAGAAGAAGAACAGGAGTGTGAAGCTTTGAGGGAAAAGTGCTTAAGAAGAAGGAAAAGCAAGAGGAGCCCACAATGAAGACCAAAGAAGAAGAGAAGAGTTAACAAAGATATGATCATGGAGGAAGACACAATCAATAGTCTCAAATGCAGAAGGAAGCTTAAAATGTGTATACTACCATAACACACAACAATTTGGACCCTCTCTTCCCACACAGGAGTTAGGGGCAGCTTTACAAAGTGCCCTATAAATAGAACTGATAAGGCAGATGCAGTGGCTGATGCCACCCAGCACTTTGGGAGGATGAGGCAGGGGGATCCCTTGAGTTTAGTAGTTTGAGACCAGCCCGGGCAACATGGGGAAACCTCACCTTTACAACAAATATGCAAACTGGCCAGGTGTGGAGGTGAACACTTGTAGTCTCAGCTACTTTAGAGGCTGAGTGGGAAGGTTGTTTGAATGTGGGGAGTTCGGGGCTGCAGTGAGCTAAGATTGTGCCACTGCCAGACTGGGTGACAGAGTGAGACCCTGTCTAAAACAACAAAAAAACTGATCTTTTCACAAGCATGTGAGGAAGAGTTTTGTAGACAGTCTAATAAAGAAATAATGGTGTCTGTATATCAATTTGTATTCCTGAGTATCCGTGCACATGCATATGCTTGTTGTAAGATATGAGTATATGAATGTTTGTATGTAAAAATTTTTATATATAAAAAGGTATATTTACAACCTTCATTTTTACCTTCACATCTCCTAAGGTACAGTTATGTCATACTGATTAATATTTAGGGTTCTGAAGGTCAAAGTGATTTGTATCTTGTCTCATACCTTTTTATCAGCTTTAATCTTTACAGGACGGTTATTTGTTTTTAACTCTTGCTTTCTCCAGGAATAAAATCTTACTGTGCTAAACGTGAGTTACCCTGATCATTTGAATAACCAGACAAAGGACTGAAGGCTCATATTTCTTTTATATTTACATCTATTGAAGAAACCATTTTTCATAAACTCTGCAGTTTGGTACTTATGCAAACACATGCTTAGTTTTAAGGACTCAGTGTCGGTTTAGAGCAATCTTTGCTAGGCTTTCCCGCAGTTTTAACCCTGGTAATAACAATTGTCACTATCCTCATTATACAGAAGGTGATCTGGACATCTGGCGACACTGAACCATTTACATGTTACCTAGGAAGGACATTCAGTGCCTTGCCAGAACAAGCTCCTTGACTGAGCTTCTAAGGTGTTGGATTGATCCTTGCATGAGTTGGAGTCTGAGAGTGTTTTAGGTAGAAAGGACAAAATATCAAGATATCCACATCCAGATCACACAAAGAGCTAAATTGCTACAAGGTAGGTTTTCCTTCTGTGGAGAAATGTTGCATTTACAGAAATCTGTTTGGAAATTCAGTGACAACTGTATTAGCAGAAAGATTCCTCAGGTCTTTAGGTCAGTTCATTGCGATGAGAATCAGCTAGCATGGAACCTGTGTTTTTTTTCCCTTTAGTGAAAGAGATTCACCTTGTCACATTCAATAACTCGAAAAAACACTGACGACAATGACATTCCTTGTGCCTTAGACACCCAGAGTGAATCATTTCCTGATACTTCCTCCCTATCGCAATCTAGACTACTAAATCATGCTGTTGATGAAAGATTTTGTTTTCTTTCTTTATTCTTTAGTTTTAATATAAAAAAGAATTATAAAATAAGACTCACTTTCTATTTTAAAGTTAATATTCAAATCAAGTAACATGTTGTCTGCACATTTTATGTTTGTACTAGAATTTGTACTTATCAAACAAAAATATTACATCTCACAATTAGTTCTCTATATCACTGTATTAACATTTAAAAACAAATAACAATTTTCAAGTGGTCATACAGAATGACAAAAATAAAGCAACACAAATTCAGTTTCTTAGGCTTTCCCATCACCATGCTATATTCTTAAATACACTGTTTACATCCAGCATTAGATGGTGAGGCAGCAGAGAGTCCATAAAGTGCATCCACAGAAAGCTCATCCCATTCTGAGCTACTAAGAACTTACTCTCCTTTTGGAGGCCGAGGCAGGTGGATCACTTGAGGTCAGGAGTTTGAGATCAACCTGGCCAACATGGTGAAATGATGTCTCTGCTAAAAACAAAAATTAGCCAGGTGTGGTGGCGCATGCCTGCAATTCCAGCTACTTGGGAGGCTGAGGCATGAGAATCACTTGAGCCTGGAATGCGGAGGTTGCAGTGAATCAAGATCACACTACTGCATTCCAGCCTGGGTGACAGAGTGAGACTCCATGTCAAAATAAAATAAAATAAAATAAAATAAAATAAAATAAAATAAAATAAAATAAGAACTTACTCTCATTCCTCCAGTGTCAGAAAGTGATCATTTAACTGGAAAGTCCCTAAATTTAACTTCCATGTTGACCATGATGTTTACTAAAGAATAATAATAAAAATATGTTAATTTGCAGCTTATACATTTTTTTTTTAAATTCAGCTGTAACCACATTTAAAACTTAAACCATTTTTTTTCTCCTGAGAGAGGCATATCTTATCACTGACTTTACTTAGAATTGCCATTTCATAATGTTAATAAAAGGCAGACAGTCTGCTAATTGCTGGCTTTAAATTCTCTACAATCAGTGACTCTCCCTCCTCCCCTCCAACACCTGCACTTGGATCCGATACTGCCCGCTACCCCACCATTGGAGTGGAACTGATGATGAAACAGGTCTATCAGATACCTTAACATCTGCTGCAATTCCATCCACAAGTCCAAAATTAAAAACAAAATCTATATGAAGCAATTTCTATTTGAAAACTATTGTACTATTGTTGTAGACTGAATGTCTGTGTCCCCCCAATATTCACATGTTGAAGCCCTTGTTCCAAAATGTGATGATATTTGGAGATGGGATCTTTGGGAAGTGACTAGAGTTAGATGAAGTCATGAGGGTCTGATGGGCAGGGACAGGAGAGACCTCTCTCTCTCTCTCTCTCTCTCTCTCTCTCTCTCTCTCTCTCCCTCTCTCTCTCTCTTCATGTGTGCAAAAAGAAGAGGTCGAGAGAGCTCACAGTGAAATGGCAGCCTCCTTTGAGCCAAGAAAAGAGGTCTCAGGTTGAAACTACCTTCCTAGTACCCTAGTCTTGGACTTCCCAGCTTCCAGAACTGTGAGAAAGAAATTGCTGCTCTTTAAGCTGCTCTGTGTATGGTATTTTGTTATGGCAGCCTGAGCAGACTAATACAATGATAGTCCCCTTACAATATTGTAATTTCCAAATCTTCCCTTGTTTTGAGAGACAACATTTATACCAATGTTTAGTTTGAAGGAATTTTCTATAACTCATTTATAAACCCTTAATTAATAGAGCTTCCCCTCCTCTCACCACCCAATAGAAGCTGCAGCTCAAACCTTTACTCTAACAGTGTGAATGGTCTGGTTTAATGGTGATCCATGACTTCTAACAACAAAGTGTTTAAAATAAGATTTAATGTGGCCTGAAAAACTAGATTTAACCTTGTATTGCAGGCAATATTAAAAGAGTCTAAAGTAATGAAGCTTACAAAGGCTTATGGAGAATAATAGACACAATAGGGAATTTGAGACTCGAGCCAGCTAAGAGGAAATGATGCAGCTCCATCTTTCTCATTGGTGCTCCATGCGCTCATGTCTAGCGTTTTGCCAGAGGCCTTAATTATGGCAAAATGCAGTTACGTATACTCCCCTACCACCTCATCCAACGGAAATGTGGGCATTTGGATAAGCAAGGTTAAAATGTCAGGGATGATTGTATCCAACAGTCACCAATGGCAGCAACGTTCATGTGGGAGGGAGCAGCTGGATGACAGCGCTATGGTGTGCGGATGGCCGCACTCACATCCTCATCCTGGGCGTTGCAGCGTCTCTTCACAAATGACTCTTAACCAACAAGCAAATACCACCGGGCATCTGGACCAACCGCGTGTCCTGCTGCTTATTATTTCGAAACAGCAGCGATGTTCTGAAACAGGCATGTCTCCGTTGACAGATAAAAGAGAGGAAGTGAAGTGAGGGTCCAGCACACCACAGCGCTGCCTCAAGCTCTCGTCCATCAGGCAAATGGTGTTAGACAGACACTAACTGACATGTTGACCTTGCTGAAATGTTTGTCTAGTTTCAAGCTATTTAATTTTCCTGCATGTTTGCTCTTCTTTAATTTTTCAAGTATTTAAGTTTATGGAGACTAGTCTAAGCATGCAGATATTTACCTGCTGTGTTTGTCAACACATTCTTCGCCACTCTTAGAGTCTTAGGTTAACTTTCCTGGTTTGGTTGGAAAATAAACAAGCAAACAGACACACACACACACACACACACACACACACACACACACAAGTAAATAAATGAAAACTGATGAGGACTTTGGTGAGGAGTGTTCTCTTCAGATTCAGAGTGGTTCCCTGGAACATGAATCAGAGCTGGGCAGTCAGGGGAGAGATGATCCCAAGTTCCTTGCCCTATACAAGGTCAAACAGTTGCAGACTCATAGAAATTAGAGATCTTCTCTCACTCTGAAGGCGACACTTGACCTTAAGAACTTCTTAGAATTTGTGTGTTTTATGCTGTAGGAAATTTCTCCCTGCTGTCCTAGCTGATTCCTCTTTGCTTCAAGTGTTCCCCCTGCTGTAATTAAATTGAAGCTAACAAGTTTGAGGCCATGATGTACAGCAGCTCTTCAGCCAGAAACACAAAGAGACATAAAAGGCAGCTGGAACAGTTATATTAAATGAATCTCAAAGTCTGAGAAAAAATACGGACTATATTTCTGCTTTACCAGAAGTAGAAGTGATCAGGTGCTATGAAAATCAAGTTTGACATTTCTACATAGTAGGATATTGCAGAGGAATTAATAGGTGTGACTAGTGTGCAGCTGTTTTACACAGACGTCATCCTCAGCTTCCCACATGTGCAACCCAGCATCGGTGGGCTAAGCATGAGATAAAATCGTGTTCCCAAGGCTGGCAGTTCCTTACTATATCTGGTTAAATTTTTCATTATAACTAGGCTTTGCATTTATATTGTATGGAGGGCATATTATATTTGATGTCTTGTGCAGGCAAAATAAGCCTTGTTTTATTAATGAAAGTTTGGGCTCAGAGATGTGGATGACTTAGTCAAGTGTTCACAAGGCAGAGATAGACAATATTATCTCTATGTGGTTAAGGGCAGGAACTCTGGAGTCAGGTTCTGTCTTAACCCTATGATTTCCTGCATACAAGACCATGGACAAATTATGCAACATTTTGTGCTTCAGTCCTCATTTGTCGAATAAAAGTCATTGAGAAGATTAAATGAGGTAATACAGGCACAGAGTTGAGCACAGCGCCTGAGACATGGCAGTCTTTTGGTTGTCACTAATATCATGATCACACCCAAGATAAAATGGGAGACTTTAAGAACTAAGAATAATTAGCATTTGGTGATATGGTTTGGCTGTGTCCCCACCCAAACCTCATAGTGAACTGTAGTTCCCACAATCCCCATGTGTCATGGGAGGGACCCGGTGGGAGGTAATTGAATCATGGGGGTGGTTACCTCCATGCTGTTCTCGTGATAGTAAGTTCTCATGAGATCTGATGGTTTCATAAGGGGCTTTCCCCACACCCTTTGCTTGGCACTCTTTGCTACCACTATCACCATGTGAAGAAGGACATGTTTGCTTCCCCTTCTGCCATGATTATAAGTTTCCTGAGACCTCCTCAGTCATGCTGAACTATGAGTCGACGATTAAAACTCTTTTCTTTATAAATTACCCAGACTTGGGTATGTGTTTATTAGCAGCATGGGAACAGATTAATACATTTGGAAACCTCTACTTTGAGATGGTTAATTTAATGTGAATGGCTCTGTCACTGGATATGGAGTCATTTTAAGTTTGACTAAATACAAAAATGATTTCAGCCCTTAAGGAAGTACCAAGCAATGTGGGAAACACATTCCATGACACCTGATTTCTTTTTCCGACTCCCCTGGGACTAGATAACCTTAGGGTTAATTAGGATTAGAGATAGAGGGTCAGAAATGACAGTTGCACATGTTGTTTGGTATTAGAAAAATGATTTTTATATTTTGATGTAATCTTTTCCTAATGGCTGTATCAACATGGCAATGTCAAGATGTTCTTATTTCATGTCATGAAATAAGGTTCCAAGTCATTCCAAAGGGAAAAAAGTCTCATGTTGGCTTGAGTTATGTCAGCTCCTACCTGCACTCGTGATGATGAACTACCCAAAGGGGTAGATAGGTATTCAGCAGGAAAGACTTGGCCCATGTTCTTATTTTCCTCCAAAGTGCTATTCTTATTATCTTCAATTAGAAAAGAATCTGCAATATAAAAATCAGTCACAAAATTGATGAATATCCTCGTTGGCAAATAATGCTTCCTTAAAACATACATACTTCTCTATGTCTAAATTCTTACCTTTTTTCTCTAGAACTCCCTTATCCTCTAATTTGTCTGTCGAAATTCTCCCCTTTCTTTCTTCTACACCCATCCCTAATTCTACTGATACGTGACTCAAGAGAAGCTTTTTAAATTATGAAACTCAAGTAAATATTATGCACCATCCTATCCCAAGCCATCTTGCTCCAAATACTAGTATGTCTACTTGGAAAAAAAAGATTTTATGGTCAAATGAGTTTTGGAAACATTACATTGAACTTTATGTTTTCCTCCTAGGAGACTTGTGGTGTTATCTTATATTTAAGACTCAAAGTGGGCTATTTACATTTGTCATATGATTTTCTAAAACATATCAACACAGAACCCATTGCCTCTTCTTTTCATTAAGTAGAACTTAACTTGGTTTTCTATACACGGGACAGTTTTGGTTTTCCTTTCTTTTTTCTTTAAGACATAACAAGAATCAACAGTTTGTGGGAGACAGATTGTGTTTTCAGTTACGTGTCTGCAGGTGGGCTGGTTGGAACTTCAGCTTTAGTTTGGGTACTTAAGAGACCGTTGCATCATCCAGAGAAGAGCTAACAAGAAGACATGATAGAACAGTGCTAACAGACGAGATACAGGGAACAGTTAGAGTGCAATATTGGAGGGCTGAGATATCCCTGGACTGATGATTGAGTGGCTCAATCTAGTTGAGTTTAAAATTTCAAGAGTGGTTGTGTATGAGGAAATTGGTGCCATTTCTTTAACAAGGGAACACTAAAAGGTTGATTTAGGAGTGGCCAGAGTCATATCACTTTTGGCATGCTGAATTTTAGGTGTCAAAGAAATACATAAATTAAGATATTTGGGGGGAAGTTGGAAATGCAGGGCAGAGTTTAGGAGAGACATCTAATTTGGGAAAACAGGGTTGAAGTTTGTTCATAAAAATAATAATTAAGGCCAGGTATGGTGGCTCATGCCTGTAATCCCAGCATTTTGGGAGGCTGAGGGGGATGGATCACCTGAGGTCAGGAGTTTGAGACCAGCCTGGGCAACATAGTAAAACCCTGTCTGTAGCAAAAATACAAAAATTAGCCAGGTGTGGTGGTGCGTACCTGTAATTCCCAGCTACTCAGGAGGCTGAGGTAGGAGAATTTCTTGAACCCAGGAGGCGGAGGCTGCAGTGAGCCAAGATCCTGCCACTACACTCCAGCCTGGGCAACAGAGTGAGACTCCATCTCAAATAAATAAATAAAATAATTTAAAAAGATTACTTTCTCTGACTCTTGTGCTTGGATTAAAGGAAAGGACAACATTCCCCTTTAACAACTTTTTAGTTGTTTGTGGTTATCCATATAAGTTTGTCTTTTGAAATGTGCATAGATTTAAGAACTTTTTAGTTTAATTACACTTCTACAGAAGTTCTTCCTTTTATAAAAATAGCCATTTTTATCCCTGTTTTTTTTTTTCTACCCAGCTTTTTTTGAGCTGTCAAAAGCACAAGCTGGCATGGTAATGACAGGAAGATATGGGTGAAATGCCAGCCCTAATTAGAGACTTGATTGCTCTGTAATAACAAGGCCTGTATTTGATTTGGACGGTTCTGGCTTGACAGGTAAAATGACTCAAATATGTCTGCACTTTCATTTCAAAATGTGAAAAATGTGAATGTGCATTATTTATATTGTTTTTCATGGCTATAATTAATTATGTGTCTGTGGAAATGATGTCCCCAAAGACAGCTGATTTTATGTTCAATCTGTATATGCATTTGTAAAACTAATTTGTTCTCATTAAAATTTTTAAGGGTTTATTTGAGTTAAACTCAGGAGGCCTTTCTGGGTATAAAACTCACAAAATACAAGGCAAAAGTCTAATTTAGTTTTTTTTTTTGCTAGTAAACTATTCAATGCCTCCAGCATTGTACTAGATATTATTGTAGTGAATATGGTTGGGCTATAAAAATAAAGAGAAGACATACTTCCTTTTCAGACAGTGCTTTTAAACTTGTTTGGAAGACTTGGGTATAAAACGAATGAACATAATCCAATCTGAACTTCTATTACTTAGTAAAAGAATATTGTGTTTTGTCAAAGAAATATTAAGCCTGTTTGATTAGTTGAACAGTTTTTCTTATGAACCTAAAGAAATGTGGAGGATATTTTGCTTTCTAAAAAATTGTTTGGAATTTCTTCCAGTTTTTATTTTTAATAATTGCTAAATATATCAACATTAATATATATTTTGTGAAGTAGTATAAAGTATTTTTTCTTATCAGTGGCAGCAGTAATTGATTTACTTTCAAGCAGACCCACAAATGAACTGCAATACTGAAAATAATTTGTTTATCTCAAGTTCACTAAAATTAATTCTCTTCATTGTGGTTGGATATAATTGCAGTTATTAAAGCAATATTTATCAAAAAAGTATTTTCCATCATTTTCATTTATTTCTATGGTAATAAATCCCTAGGTGCTCCTAGTCATGGTATAATTATTAATAGTTCAATGTTAATATTGGGTAGCTCACAAACATATTAGAGCTAATTTCAATGTTAAAAATAATAATATTAGCATTAATATTAATGAATTTGCAGAGAATATTTATTTCTGAAATAAAAAGGTTGGCTTCAGTAGGCTCTGAGTATTCCACTTCTTTGTTAGTATTCTTTTGTTAATTTTCAACATGATAATAATGGTAAGGACCAGCTGATTCTTTGTTTTATTTTATCCAATTTCAGAGATGACTACCCTCAACAAGATGAAGCAATTATTTCTCTCTTTATTTGGTGTTTTCAGAGACCATTAAGCTTATTTTGTCCTCATTGGAAAACAAAGCAATTTTCTAGTCAAGGTATTTCTGATTCTCAACAACTAATTTTCGTTAGAAAATAAAGTTAGAATGTCCATGGAGTGCCGGTGTATAGAGAGAAGCAGTAGATCAATGACAGAACACTTGGGAGCACCCCTGGCAAAGGGGCAAGAACTTTTACATAACCCGAAAAGGAGACCAAAGAAGTAGACCCTGGGTAGGGGGACACCAGAAACCAAGAAAAAACATTTCAGGCAAACATCACTATCAAATGCAGGAGAGGGGCATTGAAAAGTAGAAATGTGCATTGAATTTCATAATACAGACATCAGTGCTAACTGTCGCCAGAGTCATCACAGTGGTATGATAATGTGATGAAGGTAAATGATCACAGTGAAGTCAAAATCAGGGACTGGAGACAGCAAGGATAGTCTACTGTTTCACGAGTACTACATTTATTGGCACGGCCTATGTGGTGCAGAAGTGGAAATTATCAGACTTATTATTGTCAGTAGCATGTGGTTCTAGGTACAGCAGGAATTAGATGCCTTACTCTGGGTTTTCTTTCATGCCACTTAGAGGCACACTATGATATTAAGAATAATTTTAAAAATCTGTTCCTGCCACCAAGTTTAAAAAAAAGAAAAAAATCTGGACTCCGTTTCTCCTTCTCTGAGGTTACTTTCAGGCCTGTGAAGTTTCTGGAATTTAACAAAATAGCTTTACTTATGAGCTGTTGATCTTTTCTTATTCTGTCATGTCATCAGGATTTACTTAACTCTATAAAACTTTTCTACGTTTTAAAATTCAGTTTACATCCACATAACCGATTAAATAACTTCTATTCACAAAACAATCCGAATACTACATCTTACAGTGGACATCAGTATATAAATGACTCCAAAATAAATATTATAATATCCATAAATGATAAAGATATAGATGAAATTATTTGATCAATCTAATCAATAGCTTCCAAAATTTAAATTATGCAGTCTTACAGTATATAATTATCATTTTTAACAGACTTAGGTTTCATTCTAATTTTTAATTGTATTATTTTTCAAACTTGTTAACTGGCTGAAAAGTAGAAAGTTTATGACAAATAAAGGAATTTGCAAGTTAAAACCAAAGGGTAGAATTTCATTTTATTTTATTTTTTATGTGAAGCTAATTATCTTTGACATCATAAAACAGCCAACTATAAAAATAGAACATCTATTTTTCTTCTAACAAGAAACATTTTTTGTAGGTGATGAAAATAAAGTGTTTTGACAATGCTAGATTTTTATTTTTTGAAGCAATCATAACTCAAGAGCATTTTAGTAGTAATACCTCCTTTACTGTGACTGCTGTGTGACTGGCCCACTTGGGCAGATTGCACTGGCTTCCTGTCAACTTCGTGTTAACTCTGGTCTCCCTCCCATGTCTTCCAAGGAATCTCATTCCAAAACTCGAATGAGCAATGAAAATTGAGATGCAGATTCAAGGAGGGGATATGCATCATGTACTGCAGTGTGTTGGAGTCAGTTCGTCCTGGTTTGCAAGAGCCAGTTGTGCACATCCATTCCCTGTTCCATGTTCAGTGATGGTAACATTGGTAGCTCAGAATCAGCCATAGTGGGAATGTTTATGTCTCAGAAACTGGCCATACTATAAACCAGGACTAGAACCTTCTAGAACAAGCCTAACCAGCCTACCACTGCCACACACTGCAGTTCCCCAGTAGACATGGCTGCCCTCTCCATTCTCATCCCTCTTTGCCAGCTACTTAATTTAACACTCCCCACAAGAATTTTCATACCCTACCAAACTATATCTCATAATCACCTTCCCTCCCAATGCCTGTTTACTCACACTTAGTGTCTGTAATAGATTTTATTTTTTTAGAGCACTTTTGGGGTTAAAACAAAATTCAGCAGTAAGTACAGTTACCATGTGCCCAATGTCTCCACAAACAGACAGCCTCCTCCATGAGGAACATCTTCCATCAGGGGATATGACCATCAACACTACTGAACCTGCACTGACACAGAATAATATGGTTTGAATTTGTGTCCACACCCAAATCTAATGCGAAATTGTAATTCTAAATGTTGGAGGTGGGGCCCAGTGTAGGTGATTGGATCATGGGGGCAGTTTCTCCTGAATGGTTTAGCTCCATTCTCCTTGGTACTGGTTGTTTAAAAGTGTGTGACACCTACCCCTTCCCTCTCTCTCTCTCTCCATGCTCCAGCCATGCGAGACAACTACGCCCACTTTGCCTTTTGCCATGATTGGAAGTTTCCTGAGACCTTCCCAGAAGCTGAGCAAATGCCAGCATTGTGCTTCCTGCTGAGCCAATGAAACCTCTTTCCTTTATAAATTACCCAGGATCAAGTACTTCTTCATAGCAATGTGAGAACAGACTAATACACACCACTAATATCCAGAGTCCACAGTTCACATTTGGGTTCACTCTGGGTGTTATACGTTCTGTGTGGTTTGGACATATGTGTGATGACATGTATTCCCTATAATACCATACGAAGTAAGTTTCACTAAAAGCTGCTGAAAGTCCCGTTTTCCACCTGTTCATTTCTCCCTTCCCTCTAAGCCCTGGCAACCACTGGTCTTTTTACTGTCTCCATAGTTTTGACGTTTCCTGCATGCCTTATAGTTGAAATCATACAGTATGTGGCATTTACAGATTGACTTCTTTCATTTAGTAATCCAAATGTAAGGTTCCTCTGTGCTTTTCATGTCTTGATAGCTCATTTTGTTTTAGTACTGAATAATATTCCATTGGCTAAATGTACCACAGTTTATCCACTTGCCTACTGAAGGACATTCTTGCTGCGTCTGAGTTTGTGACTTATGAATCAGGCTTCTATCAATATCCATGTGCAGCCTTTTGTAGGAACATAATTTTAATCTCATTTGGGTAAATACCAAGAAGTATGATTACTGGATCTTATTGTAAGCCTATGTTTAGTTTCACGAGAAATAGCCAAACTATCTTTCAGAGCGGTGGTGGCAGTTTGCATTCTCTCCAACAATGAATGGGAGTTCCTGTTGCTTCAGATCCTTACCCGCATTCAGTGTTCTGGATTTTGGCCATTTTAATAGGTGTGTTGTGGTGTCTCGTTGTCACCTTAATTTGTACTTCCTTGATGACACATGAGAAAATGTAAATTAAGGCCTCTTCTCATTTGTTTCTTTGCCATCTGTGTATCTTATTTAGTGAGTTGTCTGTTCAGGTAATTGGCATATTTTTTAACTGGGCTTTTGTTTTCTTGTTGTTGAGTTTAAGAATTTTTTGTAATTTTTGGATACTAGTCCTTGATCAAATAGTACACATTGAAAGCCATGGCAAAAACTGCAATTATGTTTACAACCTAATACATTTTTTGCAAATATTTTCTTCCAGACTGTAGGTTGTCATTTTAATCTCTTGACAGTGTCTCTACCAGGGTGAGATTTTTAAAATTTTAATGAAGTCCAACAATTAACTATTTTTTTATAGATAATTTCTTTGCTGTTGTTTCTAAAAATCCTCACAACCAAACTTCTTTACTCCTTACTTTACATATGCATTCTGTTTTCAGCAAATCCAAAATTTCTTCTATAGAAGCAATCTCTTTAGTGAAAGAGGATTTTAAATAAAAGTGATCATGTTTCTCCAGAATTGAGGCAAATACTCCTGAAACCATATTTACTTTAGTTCTGGTGCTTGAGCTTCATAAAACTACAGGCCCAATATTCCCCCTAGCCTCTAGCTCTCATGCACGTGCACACACACATACACACACACATACATACACACTTTGTTTTTAATGGATTCATGGATATTATTTACTTTTAAACTCCTTCCAGCTCCATTTTAAACCCTTTCAGGTTTGGAAGCTGGTGAAAATGCAAGGCTGGAGGTTAACACACACACACACACACACACACACACACACACACACACACACACATTTGGTGGACCAAGGATCCTAGAAATACTGGTGAGACAGGCAAGATCTCCACCCTGGCCTTCCCATCAAGTATTATGCACTTCCACATAGGGCCACCATCTAGTCTCTGACCCCACAGCCTGGGAGGAAGAGCATCACCTGGGGCCTATCTTTTCAGCATGTCCTTATTGATTTCCTGAACTTCATTTGGGAGGCAGAAGTGACTAGATGCCTTTGCTTTCTTCCAGGGGATTAATGGATGGATATTTCCAAATCACTAAGCCTTAGCCAGTGTTTGCTGTGTACACTTGCCATAGGAGCAAATTGGTATGCATGGTCTCACTTAGACCCAGAGATGGAAAACACATGTGGAAGATAATAGATTTCCTTTGTCTGTACAGATCCTTTTACCTCGAGATTATCCCATGAAAGAGAGTGAGAGAGAGAGATAGGGAGAGAAAGGAAAAGAGAGGGAGAAAGAGAGAGAGAGGGAGAGAGAGAGATTGATTTACATTTCTAATTTATAAACCATGGTATTTTGAGCCCCTCTTTATGGCTGTTTTGGTTTTACCCTAGTTAAAGACAGCTTATACATATGATATTTCTACAGGTTCAGCTATACATTGAAGTGTAATTGCTATAACTAAGCATATATTTGTTTATAATTTTGAAAAAATGGACCCCTATAGAGGGTGCACAAAATATCACTGCTGTGTAACAGAAGGCTGAAGAGCTTTGACACAGCTTTCACATGTTTAGGGGTAGTGTAGACCAAAAGCTAATTTATAATGTTTTGTTAACTCAGCTTAATACATGAAAAGCCCCAGTGTTTTTTCTTTTTAAAAATGAGATTAATATATAACAGAAATTGTCAATTCCCAATTTTATGTTTAATTTTAAACATCTTGTTGGCATGTACAATCAGGTCTTACCATTACATAGTGGTACATGCACAGTGTTTCTTAAATTTGACTGTACATCAGAATTACCAGACTAACTTTTATAATTTAGGTGCCAAAGTGGATCCTGGTTACCTGTCTTTTAAAGTATCATATGATATTTTGATGTACAAATAGATTTGAAAGCCCCTGATAGAAGGAAATAGGTGTGAGCTTAATGTCAGAAGACCTTACTTGTATACAAAACTGTCATTTTAACAACTATGTTTGACAATTTGAGGATAGGAAACTCCTCTGAACATTGGTTTCTACCTGACAGATGAGGGTAATATTATGATGCTTAATTTATATCTTTATTATGATATTAAATGAAACAGTATATGTGGAAGTACTTTAGAATCTGTGAATGTTTTTCAAGGATGTATAGCATTATTGCAGTACTTTTATGCCTAGAGCTGCAAAAATGAGGAATAATTTGTTAAACAACCAAATTTCATTTTCTGTAAACAAAGTGAAGAAAATGATTCCCATGAAAAGATCGATTTTCTGTTTTTTAGATTCGATCCTATTTGTGTTTTCATTTTTTTCCATATTGCTTTGTTGATTTCTTGCAGTCAAGCCCATTTATTTTGTTTCTGTTTTATTCTGTCCTATTTCACTCCATTTTTTCCTCTTCTCATCCCCCCTAAAAAAGGTGTTCCAGTTTTATAAATTAGTTGCATTTATTTTTAAAAAACAGAACTGAGATATAATCCATGAATATAATCTCAAACAAACTTATTCTTTTGTAATAGTAATTTAAGTATTTTATTTTACATATCATTTTTTCATGTTTCTATATGAGTGTGGCAGTTAAAATTTTGGAAATATAAGAATGCATCTATGGAAAGGTGATTTTTAAAAGCTCCTTAAACTGTAAAGTTGATATTACCATATTGCATCAACAGGAAAATGTAATTTCAGTTAACAATATATGATACTCCATCTCAATTAATATACAGATATAAACTTTACTTAAAAGTAAATTCAAATACATAATATTTTATCATATGTAGAGATTTAATCATTGATCTAAATTAATCAGGTTGGGTGTGACTAATTTCCCAAATTTCTTTTATATAAATAATGTAGTCAATGTAATCGTGTATTCTAGTAAACAGGAAAACATAGTGTAGTGGAAAGATTTCAGACCTATGTCAAAGCAAAATTCCAGTGGACAAAGTTAAATGAGTAAGGAAAACTTTATTCAATGCTCTTGCAATAGAGGAGAGAAACTAGAATGCAGCCTAAACTCAACCCCATTGAAACAAAAGGCAAAAGGGTTTTTAAGTGCTGGGAAAACTACTGAAAAAGTGATAGAGGATATTAGGGAAAACTGAACATGGTATGTGTCTAGAATGTTCAGTTATCCTGAGTTTGCAAATGATTTTCTCTGGTGAATAGGGTAGCTGTGCTAGCTAACTAGCACCCACCAAAGTTAGGCTCCTACACTCCCACACGGATTGGGAGATAGTGGCTCTATCATATATGATGATTACATTTGAAAGGGATGGTTTTCAGGTCTTGAGAGAGAGAGTTCTGGGTCATAAACCGGGAAAGAAGATTTTACAAAAAATTGTATCTCAAAAATGCAGAGGATTTACAAGTTTTCTAAAAGTAAATGCTCTAAGAAAAGAAAGGTCAGGGTCTGAAGTCAGGAATTAGGTTGTCTAAAGCTGAGTCCATCTGAGGGCACTGTGGTAGCCACCACTTACAAAATGATGGACAAAACATAGGTAAACTCTGTCCCCTTGGGATTTGTTGTAATATTATAAATAATACTCACCCAACTTAAAACTTGAATAAGTTATTGTCCTCTTAGGCAGCTGCAAACTTTCAGGTTTTTACTCCACAATAAAGCTGAACAAGCTGAAAATCAATTACTTTTCTTGAAACCCAAGAGAATTGAGGTCACAGAGCAAACTACCACCTCAAAATCTGGAGAGACAGGTGCATGAGGGAGCCACAAGGTAAGACATCTGCTTACCTGGTGCAGAAGGTGCTGAAGCTATTAACTGGTCAAAACACTGATGTGGTCATTCTGATGCAATGCTAGAAGTGGAGTGTGAATGAGTATGAGAATTAGAAAGTCCTAGGGGTTGCAGTCTTGGGAGGACCCCACACTTTGGTGGCTTTTATTTACCTCCAAAAACCCCATGAGACTGACAGTAAAGAGCTGAGAGAGGGCTGTTTATGGCACTGGCAGGGAAGAGGAAGAACAATCACTGTGAACTGTACTGGGGGCATCCTTCATAGCAAAGGCCTGCCCTCCAAGTGAGGTCCTGACCAGAGTATCGTCCCACTTGGGAGAAGGGCAATTATCCCACTCCAGGCTCTCTAGCCTTCCTGGCTCAACTGAGCAGGAAGTGGCCATACAAGAAGAAACGTGTGGGGAGATAACAGTGCAGAGACACTGGCCCCCTAACGACTGAATTGGAAAATTATAGGACACCTTCCCTACCTTACTCCTTACCATCACACTCACAGGGCTCAGGGTCATCATAGTGCTGACACTTCAAAGACTGGCAAGACTTGCAGCATCAATAATTAGGCAAGATATGTCAACAGGGGACACAGAAACAAGAACCCCAGAGGAATCTAAAGCCTCTGACCCCTCGAGTTGCAAGAAGAACAACAGTAAGAATTATAGCAGAATTCTCCCCAGAAACCATGTGAGCAGGCAGAGTGGAAAGTAACAAAAATGCTGAAAAACATACAATGAACTACAACTCTATATCCAGTGTAAATTATTTTCAAAAAGCGAAACTATTTATTATTTTATTAATTATTTTATTTTCTGTGAGAACAAGTTTATTTACATGTTCTTGCAGAAAAGGTGAAAGAATTTGTTTACAGACTTGCCCTGTAAGCAATCTTAAATATTCTTCAGCAAAAAGGAAAATGATACAAGTCAGAAACTTAGATCTACATACGGAATGTAAAGGCATCAGAGAAATAATAAATGTGGAGAAAATAGTCTTTTATTTTTTTCTAGAATAAAAACAGAAGAAAATCTAGGTGACCCCAGATTTGTTAGTAGGTTTTGGATACAGCGAGAAAAGTATGAACCATGAAAGTAAAATAAGTTGGGCTTTATTAAAATTTTAAAAATCTGTTCTGTGAAAGATTCTGTTAAAAGAATAAAAAGACAGATGGGAGAACATATTTACAACACTTACACATGGTAAAGAAATTGTATCCCAAGTGAATAAAGACCTCTTTAAACTCAACAATAAGCAAACAAAACAAAGTTCTAAAAATGTTTAAAGATATAAACTGATGTATCACCAAAGAAGATTAAAGATGTATCATCTGTAATTAGAAAATTGAAGAAAACAACAATGAAATATCTCTTTCTACCAACTTCAATGGCTAATCTAATATACCAAAAATAGCAATTGTTGGAAAGGATGGGCAACAACAGAAACTCTCATTCATTGCTAGGGAAATGCAAAATGGTACCACCACTTTGGAAGACAATTTGATAGTTTCATTTTAAGAAAAATATAGCCCTACTATAAGATTCAGCAATTGTGCTTCTAGGTATTTATTGATTTATAAACGTATGTCCAAACAAAAATGTTTATATCATCTTTATTTACAATCACCAACAATTTTAAAAAAACAAGATGTTCATCAATAGGCAAAAGGATAAATGATCTGTGTTGCATCACGCAATGAAATATCATTCAATGACAAAACGAAATGAGCTGTCAAGTCACAACAGACATAAATGAATCTCAAATATATATTATTGAGTGAAAGAAGCCAGTCTGGAAAGCTAAATACATTGTGATTGTAATTATATTTTTGGAAATGCAAAATGTTATATGTGATAAATGGTAAAAGCGTATAGATGCCGTTACTTTGGGAGTACTGCAGCAAGTTGAATAGGTAAATCAGAGAAGATGTTTAGAGTGGTGAAACTATTCTGTATGATACACAATGGTGGATAAATAACACTATGCATTTCTCAAAACTCACAGAATGTGATAGTACAAAGAGTTAGTATTAATCTACACAAAAAACATACTTGTTTAGGAGTTTAGAAGAATCCCAGGATGGAATGTACAATACAACAAAAGAATCTAACTGTATTGCAAGTATATGAAACAATCTCACTGAAGAGGATGAGAAAAGATGCTGACCTAAGTAACTATAAATAAGTGGATCTGTAACACTAAAGGAAATAGAGACTGCAGGCAAGAACTCTAGTTGATTTGATGGTCCTGTCTCCCAAGAGGGTGTCAATTAACATTTCTTTTCTTTCAAGGCTTTACTGAAGCTCTTTTTTTTTGTCTTTTATTTTATTATTATACTTTAAGTTCTGGGGTGCATATGCAGAATGTGTAGGTTTGTTACATAGCTATACATGTGCCATGATGGTTTGCTGCATCCATCACCCCGTCATCTATATTAGGTATTTCTCCTAATGCTGTCCCTCCCCTACCCCCCAACTCACTGCTCTAATACCATGGTGGGAACCAGGCTTCTCATTGTTGAAGTGGATAAGCTAGGGGAGCAGGCTACAATGGTCCATGTGGCAGTGGATTAGAGTTGGAGATATTAGTATGAACTCATATTTAGCTTGATGTAGATAAAGATGGTTACATATGGACATGTGTTTCTACTTGTGTGTGCATATAACAGTTAGTATAAACACACCTATCTCCTTGCTTTGTCAGTTTAGAAGGCCTGGAAGCAATGACACCCAGTAGAAGTTAGCACACTGAATTCCCAGATTTGGGCTTCTAATACTGTTCTTCAATAAGTGAAAACAAGGCTCCTTGGAGAAATGGCTAATTCAAGAATTGGGCAAGGATATATACAAGATGAGTGATATGGTTTGGCTGTGTCCCCACCCAAATCTCATCTTGAATTGTAGCTCCCATAATTCCTTTGTGTCATGGAGGGACCTGGTAGGAGGTAATTGAATCATGGGGGCAGGTCTTTCCAGTACCTTTCTTGTGATAGTGAATAAGGCTCATGAGATCTCATGGCTTTATAAATGGGAGTTACCCCTGCACAAGCTCTCTTTTGCCCACCACCATGTAAAACGTGCCTTTGCTCTTTTTTCATCTTCTGCCATGATTGTGAGGCCTCCTAAGCCATGAGGGCATCTTGGGTATGCCTTTATTAGCAGCATGAGAACACATTAGTACAATGAGCTTGGAGCATCTTGTAGTGCTAAAAAATGAAGAAGTGATTAAAAAAATGATGTGGGTTTGACAAAAGAACACAGGGGTTAGCTGCAAGAGCTTCCAGTGGCCAAAGTTGAATTTGGCAATAAATTAAAGCACTGAATTATAACCTAAAATATAAAATAAATATCCATAGGTCCATACTGAAATAAATGATAGAATAAATGGATGGATGAGAAGAACAGACAAATACCTCAGGCAGAATTCTAAATAATTTATGTAGAAACTTTGCCCTCAAAGAGGTGGAAAATAACTCACCATTTGCTAAATGAGGGCTCCACATAGGAACTTTCTTCCAAAAAGCACAGAACAGAAAGAAAGAAAACAACAAATAACTTCACAGTGGAGACAAAACTATCTCTGACTGGTGATACAATAACAGTGATAATTTATGGTAGCCATCTATACCATTCAAAATGTAATGAAAATGCACATCAGCAAAATAAAAATAAGAAAAGGAAAAAAATACTTGATCATAGCAGTTGTGCAGAAAAGTTAATTAATGGGATTTTATATAATCTAATACTCTTGATAAAACCTCTAAGCCAGGTAGGAATGAAAGAGAATTATCTAAACTTGATAAAGAATGTCTACAAAATCCTATAGCTAAAATTATACATACTTATGAAAGACTAAGAATTAAGGACATGGAGATAGAGTAGAAAGGAATCTCTATGTACATAGGTCATGATTATCTAAGTAGAAAATTCCAAGAAATCTACAAAAATAAAATCCTAGAACTAAGGCAATTCAACAAGGTTGCAGATACAAGACAAGAAACAAAATTAATCACATTTTTATATACTCAGTATAAACATATGAAAATAAAAATTAAAGATACACCACTTGCAACCATCCCAAAGAAAGTGCACACTTTTTGTGCTAAGTGCATACATATGCAAAATCTGTATGATAAAAATAATAAGTTGATGAAAGAGAGTGAATAACACATAAATAAATTGAAAGACACACTGTATTCCTGGATTAGATGACTCCCCATAGCAAGGTTGTTCATTTTTTTCTAAAGTGATCAACATGGTAAAGATATTAATTGTCCCCCAAAGGATCTATAGTATTAATACAATTCCTGTCAAAAGTTCCAGCAAGGTATTGTACAAATATAGGTAAACTTGTACCACAGAAAGGCTAAAATGATCTTGGAAAAGAAAAATAAAGTAAGAAAAATCACTCTACAGTATCTTGAGACCTACTGAAGCTACAGTAATCAAGACAGTGTGGCATGAAGTGTGTCATTGAATGAGGGGCACACCTATAGATCAACAGAATAGAGAGAAGAACCCCGAAATATACTCAAAAAATAGGCTCAGCTGATTTTTGACATAGGTGCAAATACAATTCTCTGGAGGAAGGAGACTTTTTCAGCAAAATGTGGTGCAGCAATTGGAAATTTGGCAAAAAAAAAAAAATAAAAGAAAAAGAAAAAGAACCTCAATAACAAACTCATATCATATAAAGATTAATTCCAAATGGACAATGAAACTCAATGTGAAACCTAAAACTATAAAACTTATAGGGGAAAGACATGGAAAAATTTTGAGATATAGTGTAAGACAAAGAGTTCACATGCTTGACATGAAGAGTAAGAGCTATAAAAGGAATAAATGACAAATTGGACTTGTCTATTTGAGAAAATTCATGTGAATAGAGTGGAAAAATAAGATATAAATAAGGAAAAAAATGATTTGTGAAGCATGTATTATATAGAAAACTAGTATCTGGAATATATAAATAACTCAAAACTCAAGAGTAAAAATCAAATAATTCAATTCCAAAATGGGCAATAGCCATGAACAGACATTTTACTGAAGAGGATCTACACATGACAAATGAACATATGAAAATGTTAAGTATTCTTAGCCATTAGGGAAATGCAAATTAATATAACAACGAAATATTATTCAACACTTATCAGAATGGCAAAATTAAGAAAAAAATTGTGGCAACAGGTAATGCTGGTAAGAAGAAGGAGAAACTAGATGTCTCATACACTGCTAGTGAGAATGTAAAATGGTTTGGCCACTCTGGAAAATAATTTGACAGTTTCTTAAAAATCTAGACACATATGATCACACAATCCAGCAAAATTGCACTCATAGGCATTTACCCTATAAATTAAAATGTATGTTTACACAACTACCCATATAAAAATGTTAATAGCAGCTTTATTTGTAATAACTCCAAACTGGAATCAGCCCAGATGTCCTTCAATAGGTGAATGGTTAAACAGTTTGTGTTACATACATATCATGGAATATTATTGAGCAATAAAAAGGAATAAATTATAGATACTTAAAACAATTTAGATAAATCTCCAGGTAACCATGCTGAGTAAAAAATCCAATTTCAAAAGGTTGCATACCATGTGATTTCATTAATATAACATTCTTCACAACATTTTAGAAATGGTGGTAAAATCAGTGGTTGCTAGGGGTTTGGGACTGGGTGTGGAGAGCTGGGAGTGCTTATAAAAGGACAACATAAGGGATTTTCGTGGTGACAGATTGTTTAATTCAGATTGTGATAGCAGATACATAAACATATACATGTGATAAAATCAAAGTACACACACACACACACACACACACACACACACATACCATGAGTGTAAGTAAAACTGGAGAAATCTGAATAAGATTGGTGAATTATATCAATGTTAATATCTTAGTTGTGACATTAGACTATAGTTTTCACAAAATGTTAATACGGGCAAATGAAGTAAAATATACATAGGATATCTTTTGTATGATTTCTTAAAACCGCATGTAAATCTATAATTACCTCAGTAACATTTTTAATTAAAAAAAGTTGAATTCCTTCTAACCTTCGAACACATAGAAAAGTTGTCTTGTTGCATTTTCCATCAAAATCTGAGCATTTCATGCGCACAACATCACGATGGAAGTTACCTGCCTTATTCTGCGCCCTCGAAATACAGAAGTGGGGCCTTGCCACTTATAAACAGCTACTGCATAGGGCCAATTCTGCTGCTGCTGTGAAATCCTGAGATTTCAAATTGTTTGTAATACTTTAAAATGTGCTTTTTTTGGTATTTGGATCTAAACCAGAATAATATCACTATTCTCTCTGGAGATTGTATTTGAAATAATCTCTCGCCAAAATCACTACTGCAGCCTCTACAAAACAGCTGACTTTGGCTTGAAATCAGGGTTCCCACTGCATTATCTTCCTCAGGATAATGCTGACTATGCCTGTTGTATCTCTCTTTGCTAATTTGGCCACGGGTACTTGGAGTTTCTTAACCCTTTGTAATGCTCTTATAGATTCTACATGTTTACAATGGAGCACAGCTACAATTTCTCGATGTGCCCACGTTTCAAATTTCAATTTTTGTTTTCATTATATTTAGTTTCTTGACCGTCCTGTAACTCAAGGAGAATGACCTTCTCAGTATTTCTATCCCCATTTTGGCTACTTACTTACTACCTTGCCCTGGTAATAACTTATACCTGTTATACATGTTTCTCATTTCAGAAGGCTCTTAGGTAAAACGTGTCATTTAATTCTTAGTAAACCTTGTCAGTTAGATATTTTTATCCCTTATTTACAAGTGCAGAAATAGAAATTCTGAGTAATTCCCTAAGCTAGTAAGCAAGAAAGCAATGACTTGAATTCTAGGCATTCTGGTTCTAAATAGGGAGTTATCGCTGTGACAATCAGGGATGTTGAAGGGAAGTGAAAACTGCTTTAGTGGATAGGTGGAAGGCAGCACCTTGGGCCTCCTCCCACAGCTTCTAAGCCCATTCAAGCTCTTCATTACACATGCAACAATCCAGGATGGCTAAAAGACTTCAGTGAAGAGCAAAAAGTTTTCTTAAACTTTACTTCCTTATTGGGATATAGATCTTGGAAAACGTTTCCTAAAAGTAATATTTTAAGATTATACTTCCTAAGATATTAACAAATAGGATAATTAGTTCTAAAACTGCTTGCTTATGGTGAGACAAGAATGTCTGAAATTGATAGAACCCTACCTGAATGCATACTCATTGAACAGATGAATGAATGAATGAGACTATGAAAACTGTAATTGTGTGCTGCACTATGCAGCATTAAGCAATTTTCAAGCATGCTTACTTAAAGGTAAGGTCGAGAAAAATTACGCTAACTGCTTTGAATACTGTGTGTTCGACAATGTTGCTTTTCTTAATCGGTTTAATCTTTTAACATTTTATAGCTTTGTTGCAGGTACCTTTGTTTTCTTACCCAGGCACTTGACTGTATGTGCTTATAATGTCATTCTGGAGCAGGAGGGTCAATTGCGTTTTTCTTTGTGGATGAACTAAATCAGTCACATAGTTATGTTTACAAGAACCAAGCTGCTGAAGGTTTCTTTCTGTCTATCCACAATTGCCAATATCTCGGATAGAATAGGCTTAAGTGAAAAGAACCTGGAGTCTGAAGAAGCACAACACTAGAGTGTTTTCATCGATGTGTTTTAAATATAAGGTGAAGTATGCACTTTGTCTTGTCATTTCATGAGGTGTGTCTCAGACAGTCTCTTTGTGAGTGTGTACGGGAGAAAAGATTTCTTTCCTCGCCCATCATTAGGTTCGTGGTGAAAGCACCTACTACAAATGAGATACTAATAACAAAAAAACATACACATTTTTATTTAATATAACGTTTATGGGACATGAGAGACTTCAAAAGGAAATGAAGACCCAAAGAAACAGGGAAGACTGTGTATTTTTCTACCAAATTTGATGAAGAAGTGGATAACTGTGAAAAGCATGATTGGACCAGAGGTAAGATCTAATGGTAATAAGATGAGGGGATCATAGCAAGGCCCACTTGTTTAGATTTTTCTCTCTGTCCCTGTGTCAAGAGAGATACGGGGCTTTCCTTTTTGGAGGGTATAGGTACACAAATGTCTGCAAAGTTGATATCTTTATGATACTGAGTGTTAAAATCTCTTAGTTCAATATAATTCTCCTTTTCATTTCTTGTCTTTTAATTTGCAATCATGCATCATTTCATGACAGGAATACATTCTGAGAAATGTATTTTTAGGCAATTTCATCATTGTGTGAATATCATAGAGAGTGCTTACACAAACCTAGGTGGTGTAACTTCCTACACACCTGGGCTATATGGTATAGCCTGTTGCTCCTAGGCTTTAAACCTGCACAGCATGTTTCTGTACTGAATGCTGTAGGCAACTGGAATGCAAATCACTAGGCAATAGGAATTCTTCATGTCCATTATAATCTTATGGGACTACTGTTGTAATACGAGGACCATCATTGACTAGAATGTAGATATGTGGTACATGACTGCATTTCATTAAAATTTCAACATTTTCCCCGTAACATTTTTGTATATTTTAAAATTGATTTTAGGAAATTAATAACTTATATTTACTGTAATTGGTATCTTTTAAATTACATTTTCTTATTACTTATGCGTAGGTTTTACATAGTGATTTTGATTCCAATTTATAGCTTCACTCATTGCTTTCAATACTCGTTATATGTAAATAACAATGGTTTTAATTTTGTTTTTCAGATATTTATACTTTTTTTCTTGCCTCAATACACTGGCAAACTCCTTCAAGAAAAGGGTGAATAGAACTGCTATTAAAGCAATTCATGACTTGTTCCTGACTGTAATTATTTAATCACTGAGCATGATAATTGCTGTATGTTTATCACCTTCAGAAAGACATTTTTCCCCAGTTTTCTGTACATTTTTATCGTGAATGGACATTGAATTGTCTCAATGATTTTTCTGTTACCTAATGAGATGATCATGAACTTTAACTTTTTATATGTTTATGTAGTAGAATTTATTAATTGATTTTCGATTAATTCTTCTATTAAACATCTCCTACTGCCAGGTGCAGTGGCTCATGCCTGTGATCCCAGCACTTTTAGAGGCTGAGGCAGGTGGATCACCTAAGGTCGGGAGTTCAAGACCAGCCTGACCAACATGGAGAAACCCTGTCTTTACTAAAAATACAAAATTAGCCAGGCATGGTGGCACATGCCTGTAATCCTAGATACCTGGGAGGCTGAGGCAGGAGAATGGCTTGAACCCAGGAAGTGGAGGTTGCAGTGAGCGGAGATCATGCTATTGCACTCCAGCCTGGGCAGCAAGAGCATAACTTTGTCTCAAAAAAAAAAAAAAATATCCTACTGAGGCCCTGTGTAGTGGCTCATGCCTATAATCCCAGCACTTTGGGAGGACGAGGTGGGCAGATCACTTGAGGTCAGGCGTTTGAGACCAGTTTGGCCAACATGGTGAAACCCCATCTCTACTAAAAATACAAAAATTAACTGGGTGCTGTGGCACACACCTGTAATCCCAACTACTCAGGAGGCTGAGGCAGGAGAATTGCTTGAATCCAGGAAGTGGAGGTTGCAGTGAGACAAGATCACGCCACTCCACTCCAGCCTGAGGAAGAGAGCGAGACTCTGTCTCAAAAATAAATAAATAAAATAAAAATAAATAAGCAAACACCTACTTTATTATCCTCTTTGTACATTGCTGGATTTGCTTTGTAACATTGTTTCTGGTGTTGTATCTATGATCACAATGAAGGTTGTACTGTGCTGAGCTTCTGAGTGTCAGTATGATAAACTTGAAAGATGCATTGAGTCCTTTGATGGAACTTTCTGTAAACTGGGCCTGGTGGTTTCTTTGGAGAAAGAGTTGACCTATTGATAAAATTTCAGATGTGATTATGAAACTGTATAGGTGTTCTAATTCTTCTTGAATCCTTATTTTTCTTCTTCTTTTTTTTTTTTTTCAGCATTCCTGGTGAGACTGAAGAGTCTTTATTTTCCAACTGTCTACTATGTGCCCTGGTTCAAGCCAGACCATTGCTCTAACATTCTCTTCACAGTCAAGACTACTCCTTTCTGAGATTAGGCTTATTTGCAGAGAGGTCTTCTATTTTACCACCAGCACTGAGCAAGCCTGGGCTTGTCTCCTGACTTTCCCAACCCATAGGCTGTCAAACCAAAGTTTCAATGTATCCCACTCAGTAAATATCTTCAAGGGAAAAGTTGGTTTTCTTGTTATGCCTGCTTCTATGAATTCATACTTTCATTTTGTTTTGACTTTTTAATAAATATTAATTCTGTTGATGGGAAGTTAAAAGCATTTACATAGATTTTTCATTTTATCCAACATTTTTAGTTGGTTTTCACCACAGGATAGTCAAGGTATCTAGACATTCATACTACCAGAAATAAAGGCTTATTTTAATTCTCAATCATATGATTTGTTAAATTCTTAACGTGCTTCAGAACATACTTCTCTAATTTTTATTTCTTCAATTATTCCCTTTTTTCTGGACAGTAACATAGCAATTTCTAAGCCTATCCCAACATGTTAACAACTCTTACTTCTTTGTGTTTTTGACGCATTTAGAGCAATGGCATTAATTATAAAAATATTTATTGAGTTTTTTTCTTCATGGCAGGTGTGTTACCAGAAAGTAGTCCCAGTCTAGACACTAAGAGAAGGTTCTTGGATCTTGCACAAGAAAGAATTCAAGGCAAATCCACCGAGCAAAGTGAAAGCAAGTTTATTAAGAAAGGAAAAGAATAAAAGAAAGCCTGCTCCATAGGTAGATCTTGGTGTTCCCAGAAGCAAAAGAAGGAACACATCCACCTTAGCTACAAAACTTGTTTATATAGAAGATATCAAAGCAAAAAAAGTCATGAGGGAGATGTGCTCTGCTACAAGGGCTTGTGACAAAGGATTGCTAATCTTTGCATAACTACTCTCTTCCACAAGAATCTGTATTATTATCTTTAAAGCAAAACTTATTCTTAAACTAAGAACGTTCTTGTTCTTAAGATATTGGGACAACAGGACATTTTCCAGGTCTGTTATCTTCTGGGTCTGTTAAATCCTGGTGTTAGTGGAAGCAAATCCATATGGGTTTGAGCAACCTCAATTCTTCCCTCCTCAGAAGAAAGAATTCGGCCAAGGGATATCAGGCAGAGTGAGAGGCAAATTTTAGAGAAGGAGTAATTGTTTATTAAAAAAGCATTAGAACAGGAGTGAAAGGAAATAAAGTACACTTGGAGGAGGGCTGAGCGGGCGACTTGAGAGAACAAGTGAACGGTTTGTCCTTGGGGTTTAGATGTTGGGATGCTTCCAGGGTGTCGCGTCCGTTGTCCCCTTAGCCTTCCCTTGGGTGGGCTGTCTGCGTGTGCCTTGACCTTCCGGCACCTGGGAGGGACCGCATGCGCAGTGTGTTTACCGAAGTTGTGCGCATGCTCCCATGAGGCGTTCTTCCGCTACCAGTTGAGTGTTCCTAGAAGGTCACACACCAGTTAAACTCCACCATTTTAGCTCTTAGTGCACGTGCTTAAGCCCGCTCACCCAGCTCCTGAAATGTTATTCGGAAGCTGATCACTAGTTTAGGTGTTTCTATCTATTGGGAGATGGACTTTCCCTGGCACCGGCTGTGCCCTATTATTATTTTAGAGAGAAAGTTTAACAACTGCCTATCAACTACCTGATGGCTGCCTGACATTCCTGGTGTGGGGAGGGGACGCTCTCCTGCCCTGCTCATGTCTGACTAGCTACCCACTGCAACACTGAGTCTGTTCTGTAAACATATTAACTTCCTCCCTTAACTGCCAATATCCTGTGACTGAGAATGCCTAACTTCCTGGCAATGCAGCTCAGCAGGGCTCAGCCTCATTTGACCCAGCCCCTATTCAAGATGGAGACGCTCTGGATCAGACGCCTCTGACAGATGCTTGAAGACGATATGAAGAGTAACTGTCGTAAAACGCGGGGTGAGCTTCTAAGGAGGGATGGCCTGGGCTGTAGTGGGGAAGTCTTCAGGCAGACTACTTCACATCTACAGAAAAGAATTTTTAAAATGATTTAAAGTGGAATGTTTAAATATAGCCTATTAGCCTGGTCACATGTAACTTATTTCAATCAGATTAAATCTTTATTTCAAACATTTTTATTATCCTTATTCTAGAGTAAATCTCTAAATGCATTTTCAGCCACACTTTGATTTCTCATTGGCTCAACCTAATGCCACAAGTATAATCTGAAATAATTTTAGGTATGTGGACATTTAAAGAAAATCTTCCTATTTGACATTTGATTTTGTTCCACGTAACTTGGTTACAGGGCAGATGTAAAGGAGGTAACTATGGTGGAAAGAAATTAGCAGGAAACACTGTATGAGGAGATCTGGGGTTCAATGCTCTCCCTTACTCATTGGTTGAAATTCCTTGAGCAAGACACTACCCTCTCTGAGCCTAGTTTCCTCATGTACTGAGTAGAGGCAACAATAAATTTCCTTCCACAGTTTTGATTAGAATAAAAATTATGAGAATGTGATGCTAAAATGATGCTTTTAAATTTCAAATCTATTCATTTCACTCTCCTGTTTAAAATCCTTCAACACCTTGCCTTTTTTTTTTTTTTTTTTTTTTTGAGATGAAGTCTCGTTCTTGTCCCCAAGGTTGGAGTGCAGTGGCGCGATCTTGGCTCACTTCAACCTCTGCCTTCCAGGTTCAAGCGATTCTCCTGCTTCAGCCTCCCAAGTAGCTGGGATTACAGGTGACTGCCACCCTGCCTGGCTAATTTTTGTATTTTTAGTAGAGACGGGGTTTCAGCATTTTGGCTAGGCTGGTCTCGAACTTCTGACCTCAAGTGATCCACCCGCCTTGGCCTCCCAAAGTGCTAGGATTATAGGCATGAGCCACCATGCCCAGCCAACATCTTGCCATTTTATTTGTAATAAAATTTAACACTCTTGTTAGCTGCATACATAACCTGGTTCCTTTTCAGCCCTTTTTTTCTTGACTCCCGTCGCTGCCTCCTCCAGCTGCTGAGCTGGGCTCCTGCCACACTGACTTCCTCTGGGACTTCAAACAATGAGCTCCTGCCTATGTCATCTTAACTCCTCTTTTTCCTTCTGCCTGGATGCGTTTCTTCTCGTCTTCCTGTCTCTGAAGTCCCAGCTCAGACACTGCCCATGAGAGAGTCTTTGCTCACTCTGTTTCATAGAGTGCCCCCACCCTCTGCCCCAAGGTGTTGATTCTAGCCTTTATTATTATTATTTTGAACAAGATATGGGGTTTATTTGGGGGAACTCACATACGGTGATGGTCCAGCAACAGCAGGCTGAGGGGGAGAATGATAAACACTTGTAAAAATCATGCAGTTTATGTAGCACCCTCATGTGGCACCCGACACTCAGCAACCTCCATGTGGCAACTCTATTTTTTTGAGTTATTTCTGTCAGGTGCATTTACCGCACAGTGTTGTTATTTTTTTTAAATTTCGGCTGGGCGAGGTGGCTCACACCTGTAATCCTAGCACTTTGGGAGGCTGAGGTGGGTGGATCATAAGGTAAAGAGGTTGAGACCATCCTGGTCAACATGGCGAAACCCTGTCTCTATTAAAAGTACAAAAATTAGCTGGGCGTGGTGGTGTGTGCCTGTAGTCCCAGCTACTCGGGAGGCTGAGGCAGCAGAATCGATTGAACCTGGGAGGCGGAGGTTGCAGTGAGCCGAGATCACACCACTGCACTACAGTCTGGGGACAGAGCAAGACTCCGTCAAAAAAAAAAAACATACCTATACGTAAATCTTAGAATAGATTTTAGCCTCTGAGACTGTGGTTTCATGGTTCACAGAGCTCCTCACAGGGTGACTTTCTGCCTGCCCCTGCTAGAGTGTAAGTGCCTGAGGGCGAGGCTCTGGCTTCTGCCGTGGAGTCTTGAACAGCTCACAGCACCTGCCAGGCATCAGTCACTGCATTCTTAATAAATGAATAGCTGTTTGGCTATGAATGTATATTGAAAATGTAAAGTGTTATTCAAACACGTGGCATTTTGACTACATGTTTTATAGTCTGTTTTTTACATAGCCTGAGATCGTCAGAAAAGTCAGGTTGTGTTGTCATTCAGATCCAAGGTTTGATGCTCCATGTGGCAGAGACCCTGCAACAACAAGGCATCCCACTGTCAGCAACTCCGGTGACAGCCCAGGCTGCTCCTCATGGCACTGCTCGAAAGATAGCTCTCAGCCTTGACAGATGAGCATTTCCAGCTGCTGCATGTTTTAGCATATTTTCTAAATAGAGACACTTTAACCATCAGTGCCTTCCGTGTTTGCTGGAATCCTAAATTCAAATGTGCGTTTTGGGAAGTGATACCAAGACAATATCTGTGTGACAGCAAACAGGTTAAATTTCAGCTCTGTCAAGCATAGAGACCCAGTGACAGACAACCAAAGAATGTTTTATCAGAGGTAAAGCTCTTCTTTGTGTAATAATGTCAACAGTAGATGCTTTAATCACGCATTTAAATTCCAAAGCACTTTTCATGAATGTTATAAACTCCATTTAGCAGAGTGCCTTGCATTTCTTGCCATAATTGTGCTGAGGCACATTCTTCACTCATGCAATAAGCACTGTATTATCAAACAACCATGGCGCACTTGACCATTTAAAGAAGTCTCCAACATATCATCTCCCTGTGGGAGATATGTGTGTCATGGTTGTTTGGTAATACAGTGCTTACGACATTGTGCATTCATAGCCAAACAGCTATTCATTTATTCAAAATGTGCTGATTGAATGCCTGGCGGGTACTGTGAGCTGTTCAAGACTTCTCTAAAACAGTGGGGTCAAGTCTATAATGGAACTGCTGGCTAAAGGTGTCAGGTTACACAGCACTCTCTGCAGAACCAAAATGACTTAGCTTTGTGAAAGGAAAATAAAAACTCAAGACCTCGATTCACTATGCCAAAAGGAAAAAATTAAGTTGAAAGCTAGGTCATGCAAGAAACCACCTTTTCTTTTGTTCCCAAGCAGATAACAGGTTAAATATCGCCACAGATATCTACTCTATGTTCATTTTATCTTATGTAATGTGACAATTTTATGGAGTACAAGAGCAGTAGTAATTGACTAGTCCCCTACCTGCTCCTTTTCTCTTTCAACATGTGGACCACCATATCCTCCCACCTTCCCCTCCAGCCCACTTTTCCCCTTTAGATATTGAAGCCCTCAAAGTTATCTTTCGGGAAAAGCACAGACCACAGACTGTTTCTGTGATTCCATGTTTTTTTTTTCTTCCAGGCATGTCCTTAACCTTGGCAAAATAAACTTGTGAATTGATTGAGACCTGTCTCAGACACTTTTTGGTTTACAACATGTTTGGATCCTCAGACTAGTGAGCGTTTTGTTCCATGCGTCAAATGACCAATTGCCAGAGTCCCTTATCAGCAGAGTCCGTCTCAGTGTGTTCCAGAAACCACTGCACTGTTCCACTCATCACAAACACAGTGCCTCCGGATCCTGCACTACTTGCCCCAACACAAATCCTGTTATTGAACATGGATCGATTCTTCACATATTTATCTTCACTCCATCAGAGCTTCTGGTACATAATAATGATGGATAAAGAGTAAGAGCACTTTTATATACCTTCTGATTCTAAGACTTTTGATCCTTGATAAGAAATTGACTTTGCCCACAAAGGTTGTCTCCTGTTAGTAAATGTTTATCTAGAGGAGGAAAACACGGACTGGCAGGGGAAAAGGGGATGACTGCCTGTGTGGATAAATCAGCCGAATCCACGTAGAGTGTATAGAATGATGGGTGTATAAATGAGAATACACTGGCATCTTCGAACACAGCTGATGGAAGCCCCCTCCTGCTCTACTCCCATCATCCTCACTCTCTGTCTGGTGTATGCAAAGTTCTGCTGCTTCATGAAGCCCTTCTACAATGTTCCATCCTGCAACGCCAGCCTTGTCTGGGGTTTCTGTAGCCCTGAAGAAGATGATTTTGCATGGTATTTGAGACCATTTCAGTTAACTTTTCTTATGAGGTGGAAGACTTCCCTGTCACAAACCTGTCTGTTGGGTTTTCTTGTCTCTGTATGAATGTGTCCAGAAATAGAGAGTTTGTGTCATTCATTTTTCTGAAATATTCTTTTTGCTGCTCAGTCAATGCTGCTGTTGTATAATCAGGGTCTCCGGGAGGAGATGGCACAGCAGTGTAACACACACACTCGAGACCCAGGTGTCCTGGGTTTGAGCATGGAGCATTCACCTCTCTAGAGATCAGTTTTCTCACTTACAAACTTAGAAATGAGATCACAACAATATAGACATCAGAAGTATTAATAAACAAAGTGGCTTAGAATATTACCTACACACAGAAATAAAGGAAATAAGGAACATATTCTCCTGTGCATCTTTTGTATCCCCTTAGGATTTGGCAAATTGGCATCAAACTGAAAGCAAAAAAAAAGTCAATTTCTGTAACTTATACCATGGGATTTGAGAAGCAAAGCCACAGCAAAAACATCAAGTGGCACATCTTCTGAGTTTCATCCACATACCTTTGTCTTAGGCCAGGGACTCACCTAAGCTCATTACAGCCACTACAACCTGGATGTAGGAAGTGAATGGGGCTCCCGAGGCTTTAAGGAAGCTGGTGCTTGGCAGGTGCTGAGGCTACAGGGCAGGTCTAATGAAGGCTTGCAGAGTGGATGGATTTCACACCATGAGAGAGTCAGGGCAGATGAGACTCAACCCATTAACTTGAACGAGGTGTAACCACCATTGGCTCTGGATCCTCACAGCTCCTGGGGGTGCACCCAGATGTGATTTGGATTCTTTAGTAATTCTGTAAGGGTGGTGGGATGGGACAGTTAGGGGCTTCTGCTGCCAGGAACAGAATGCACCATGAATAAGTGGCTTCACCTGTACCAACATTGTCTTCTCACATTATCAATGGTCTGGAGCCAGGGTGGTTTCAAACTCAGGGCAGGAGTTCAACAATGTTTTTTGGGACTTAGGGGTTGTATTTTCTTTCCCTCTCTGCCATATCAACATGTTTACCTCTGCTCTGGTTACAAGAGTGATGCAACATTCCAGGTGCCACATGGAGACAGCCTGGCATCTCATGAAAACGGGGCATTTTTGTACTTTGACACTTCCTATGAATAAGGAAAATATTCTCCTATGCCCACCTTAAAACCTTTCTGGTAGGATTGGGCCACATACCGTGCTTTGCTGGAGAAGAGGCTGGAAGGGACAGTGCCCACCATCTTCGTTCTCTGGAGATGAGAGGCTGGAGACAGGTCCTGCTGGAGAATGGGGAGGCACAAGCAATAAAGACGGTCTACTTTGGAGCATCAGAAGCAATGTTTCTTTCTGAAAATAAACTGAAGAAAAAAATGTGATTTGAAAACAATGGAATATAGAAACAAAGGGTAAGACAGGCCACATAAGGATGGAATCTGTCACTCATTCTTGTGTCCTATTTGATAAATTGGAGTTTATATAAATTTGCTCAATTTAAATGCAAATATTTGATTTTAGCAAATTTCATACTCTATATATTATGTGGCAGAAAATTTCCATATCATCACACACTCTATAAAAGAGGGCTTCAAACTATTTTTAAACTATTCAGCAGCCTCGTAATAAAGTTATACTCTGAGCCTCTTCACACATATATCAACTTTGACTTATATTACTCCGAATATTTCAGCCTCTTTCTTGCGGATGCTTTACCTCGGGGTCTCTGAGTGTAAAGATTTCCAGTTGTTTCCAGTATCTACACACATCCTATCACCTTTATTCAACTCTCAAACTTTACTTCACTAACGTATATGGATGATGTTTACTTCCATCACATCTTATTAAGAACTAATGAAGCTCTTCCAGACTTAATTTTTGGATTCAGTGGCTGTCTAGAATCCCTTATCAGCATGCACTTTTGTCATCACAAGCCTTGGTAATTTCTCCTTCTCACAACAGCACATTTCACGACTAAGGATGGCCTGAAGGCTTCTCCCTTCCACGGGATTCTGCTCCAGCCACAGCAGAGATGCTTTTGCACACCTTCCAGACACGGTTGCCCCATTCCAGGTACCTCAAGGTCAGTAAGTACAACATGCAAATCTCATCTTACACCCATCAGGAGTGTAGACAAGACAATGAATACATGCTGTTATCAAACACTTTTTCTCTTACTGTTTTTTATTTTTATTTTTTTGCTGCTTTCAATTGCTGTTTTAAGAACACATTATATTTCCTTTAGGGAATAAATTCAATGCAATGGGAATTTTCATGCTTTAAGGGTTTTAAATTCTGTGTCATAACATAGATTTGCTCTCAAATCAAAGGAAGTAATGATGATAACATTAATAGCAGCACCACTAATAACAAGAGTATTCACAGCACCACTGGTTGCAAAGTGCTTGGGAGAAACTTACAAGCCTCTCCTAAAGCAGAGTTAGTGGATTTTAGGTACTCACCAACTTTTTAATCTTTCTTTTATTCTTATATAGATGCCAACTCTTAAGAACAATACCACCTAACAACTAGTTACAAAATATAATGCCCTTCTCTTAGGGAAAAGGAGATAACATTTTTGTAAAGTATTCTAAATCCAAAGAATCTTTCTGTAACCTTCCTTTCCTCCTTAGTCTCTCGATATCAAGTTGCAGTAGAAACTTGCTGTTAGTAGATCCGCAGTTTGAAATGGTACTTAACACAAATACATAATCAGAAGTTTTTTTTTTAACTTGCTTTGTGAAAATGAACTGCAAGTCAACTAAGATATTTAAAACAAGGAGAAAGAAAGTCTTCTTCTCCAGTGCCTCCAGGGTGAGTCATGGACTTAATCGCCTGCTATATTTACCTCATGAAAGGATCAATGCCACCGCTGCATGTTCTTTCATTGTAAAGAGTTTGAAAACCAAGAGCTAAAAGTCAATCCTACTACATATGCATCATCACACGGGGGTCATTTGGGGGGAAAAAGGGGAGGGACAGCGGGGGGTGGGGATTTGGGGAGGGATAGCATGGGGAGAAATACCAGATATAGGTGATGGGGAGGAAGGCAGCAAATCACACTGCCATGTGTGTACCTATGCAACAATCTTGCATGTTCTTCACATGTACCCCAAACTGAAAATGCAATAAAAACTATATATATTAAAAAATATATATATGTTCAAAACAGCTCTGTAAGAAATCCTGTCGTATAGTAAATCCTATTAATTTCTCCATGACATTGATTTCATCAATTTACTTGCAACCTCATTCTTACCTATATGCATTTATTATTGTTAAATGAATACCCTTAAGAAATTTCCTATTACCTCAAATATGAAAAAAGAGATTTTTAAAAAAGTATTCTGCAATCTTCATTTGCATGTTCAAAGGGCTCAACACAAGCAATTATTGTGAATCCTAATTAAATACGGCAAAACTCATCCTCTTTGTCTACATCAGTCTTCTAGTTACAAGAAGGGAAAAGAACTTGTTCTTGATTTTTCTGGCCTGTGTATTATCGCTCTTGAACATAAGCAGGATATTAAATCTTTCAGAAAGCACTGTGCTTCTATGCAATGACAAACCATGAGGATGTGGAGGGAAAGATTCATTTTTCCAGATGTGACTGCATATTCATGATAGATTTTGAATTCCCTCAACAGATACAAGTGCCCATCTTGTCCCATGGACTCAATCGGGAGATACGAAGATTAGTAACTGATTGGCAAAAGTGAAGTCAATGTGTGACTGTCCTGAAAAGACGGTGGCTGCATATAGGAACAGGGATGTGTTTGGGGAAAAATGGAGTGGAGTCAGAGGTGTACCTACTAAGACATTGTAGCTGCTGGGCGCCTGAACATGAGCAACCTGAAGCTTCTGGTGTGTATTTCTGTGGAGAGTTTTCCGATTATGTATCAGGTATTCATAGCCACAGTAACACTATAAGACAACTGAGTACACTTTTCAGTGGGTAACAACCATAAGCATTAATTTTGCTCACACATCAAGGGATGTCGGAGCCTTCTGCTGGTCTGGGCCATGCTTAACCAATTGCAGCTGGGCTAGCTCTTGCATCAGCTGGTGGGTTGGCCCAGGACAGGCTGGCGTAGGGTGGATTTGGTTGGGTTGATTTGTCTCTCTGCTCTATGATCTTTCATCTTCTAATAGGCTAGTCTCAGCTTTTCCCATGGTGGAAGCAGGGGTCCAAGGGAGGACGTGGAAACACTTGAGGCTTGGGGGGCTACTCTGAGAATAAGCCAAGGCCACCTCTGCTGCATTCTAGTGGTTAAAGCAAGCCACAGCTCAGCCCAGACGCAAGAGTTGGACAACAGTCTCTACTTACTGATGGGAGGAGCTAAATTGTAGCTATGCATATGGAATAAGTACAGAATGAGGTGAAAATTCAGGGCCGTTTTTGCAATCATTCCATTTCAGATATTATTGAGGAACATTTATACATCTATATCCATATAAAATTACATACTCATATCTATTTTTGGTGTTATAGTTGCCCCCTGATCCAGAGAAGAAAGGGATAGAATGCAACAGTCTGTTTTCTGGTGGATCTCTTGTTATTGAGAAAACAAAATTATGGCCGGGCATGTTGTCTCTCACCTGTAATTCCAACACTTTGGGAAGCTGAGGTGGGTGGATCACAAAGTCAGGAGTCAGATACCAGCCTGACCAACATGGTGAAACCCCATCTCTACCAAAAATACAAAAACTAGACAGATGTGGTAGTGTGTGCTTGTAATTCCAGCTACTCAGGAGGCTGAGGCAGGAGAATTGCTTGCATCCAGGAGGCAGTGGCTGCAGTGAGCCAAGATCGCGCCACTGCACTCCAGCCTGGGCAACAGAGAGAAACTCTGTCAAAAAAAAAAAAAAAAAAAAAAAACCCATCAAAATTATATAACAGCAAAATGTACTTGACAATATTAAACTAAGCAGTCATTTAGAGATGGCTGAAAAAAGTGATTAGGAAAAGAGAGTGAAAACCTCCAACACCTAGAGAAAATTCTGTAGCTATCAGTGGCAGAAAGCAATTCCTGAGTTTTCCATATGTCCCAGAAGGAATGAGAAAGTCAACTGGACTGAACCTGTAGACCCACAGTGGCGTTACTTTGTGGGAGGTGGTGGGAGTGAGCTGATCCCAGGGGAGGAACTACAGACGTATCATCTTTCCCAGGTGCCAGAGAGTGGCTGTGCCCGAGGCTCAGAACGTTTAGTCTCATGCAATTATTGTAATTGTTGTTACTCTCCTTAATAGTTCTGTGATATTTTCTTGTTTTTTCGTTGTAAATATTCTAAATGTGTGTCTTCCAGAACAAACTGTTTTAGGTGGAAGCATGCATAGCACAAAAAGGAAAGAATCATGAATTGAATCTATTCTTTATGGACAGTGGAAATCTGAGTTACATATCTGAAATTAATATTAAAACATAAATACTGACTTGCAGTGTCCTTTCCAACACACAGAAATCATATAAAGGTCCAGTGGCTGCAATGAGGCAGAACTCTGTCTTTGGTTGACGCAGACCATCACCAGCCATGAACTTCAGGGATAGGTGACGTGCCCACGAGGGACACATGAGGTTGTGTTTTTCCAAACACGGGTACTTTCCAGCCCATACAATCTAAGTGCAAGGTGACCTTGTTTGCCTCCAGAGATAGATAGACTCTAATTCCTCTACTCCTGAACCTTGACTAGTTTAAGTGACTCACTTATAACCAATAAAATGTCATGGGCAGGGTACTGTGACTTTCCTAGCTAGGTCATAAAATACCCTACCGCTTCTCCCAGGTTCTTTTGGAGCACTTGACTCTGCAGATACCCCAGGCCCCGCGGTCAAGAGTCCTGGCCATGCCCAGGCTTTACTGCACCGCACCCCGCTCAGAATCCACACGTGAGCAAAAGCATTTCCAGGTGAGAACAGTCAGTAGTTGTTTGACGCTCCTGGAGTGATCCTAAAATCATGAGCCTCAGGAAGCTTTAGGCATCCTGGAGTTGGAACAAAACTCTCTAAATTTCTGGCCAGCAGAATCCATGAGCATAATATAATAGTTGTCGTCTCACAATACTAAGTTTAGGGTGATTTATTACACAAAACTATATAATCAGAAAGACCCAGGACAGGATGAGAATCACAGCAGACAAAGCACCGTGCACCATTTCCCTGAGAGTATGTAAACTTGTCACGGTGTGGGGGTGCTGTGGATGTGGGGGTTGGACTGATCCCACAGGAGACACTACAGGTGTATCACCTGTGTGAAGTGCTAGAGAGTGGCTGTGTCTGAGGCCCAGAAAGTCTGGTCTCATTGGAGTAAGGTGAGCAGAGAGGGAACGACAAATATTTGAGAAGAGAAAGCACCTTAGTAATAAACTTCGGACACTGAATTTGACTACTATTTCAGAAACGGCTATATCTGCTGGGTGCGGTGGTTTACACCTGTAATCCCAGAATTTTGGGAGGTTGAGGCAGGAGGATCACTTGAGGTCAGGAGTTCGAGACCAGCCTGGCCAACTTGGTAAAACTGCATCTCTACTAAAAATACAAAAATTAGCCTGGTGTGGTGGTGGGCACCTGTTATCCCAGCTGCTTGGGAGGCTGAGGTGGGAGAATCGCTTGAACCAGGGAGGCAGAGGTTGCAGTGAGCCAAGATCGTGCCATGGCACTCCAGCCCAGGAGGCAGAGCAAGGCTCTGTGTCAAAAAAAAAAAGAAAGAAAGGAAATGCCTATAATTATATATAAGACACTAAAACTGGAACCTTAACATTTTAATCCATCCTCCACCCAACAAATAGGATCCTCAAGTAAGGCAAGAATTATCTTACAAAAGAGACAGTTACATTTATCACACTAATCAACTCACAGAATTAAATATTAACTTTTACTACTAGTGGTTACGATCACTGCATTTATTAAAATCAGCTAATTTGTAGAGGTGTTGGGGTTGTGAGATGTAAAATGAACTGAGATGTGAATGGCATTTGAAATTTTTATTAAAATTGAACATTTTTATTCATTGAATTGTATTGACAATTAGCGACTTAGGATAAATGATTTAAAGCTGGGTTGCTTTCTATATTACCTTGAGAGGATTTGTTTTCTTAGTGTTTTGGTGTCTGAAGCAAGTGTCACCCTATGAATGTATCAGATTTATGGAGGTTCATTTGCAGCAACGAACTCCCTGCTTTAGAGTCACTTTGTACTCGCAGGCGTTGCATTCCCTTCCTTTCATCTTTAAGACGAGCATGGTGTAAGCAAAGAAAAACTCAGTCAAGCACAAATCAGCAAAGGATATCTGAGTCATTCGAGACAGCGGTATCTTGACATCTGGCCCATGGGGTAGAAAAACAGGAAAATAAGACACAAGAAAAATAAACAAGGCTGTTACAAAGAGTGGATAATTATCTAATGAAAATATACAGTTTTAGTTATATTTTTTTCACTTTGGAATTCAATTAATGGTGCAAGATTTTAGCAAATGTGTATGTCATCTTACTGAATGTATTTCCTAGTAAATGCCTCATTGAGGCCAGATGTAGAATTACTCAAAAATTAGTCAGCAGTGATCCCAAAAGGCACGAATAATCAAACGTTGCTGCTAAGAGGTGATAGATGAGCTCTCGGTAAAAGCGCCCAGTGATGGGTGAAGTATTCGTGTTTCTTTATCCATTTTACAAGGAGATGCTGCTATGTAAAGAGAGGCCTCTTATCACATGTGGTTTTGTGGTTGTCTTTGAGCCAGCATGATTACTCACATCAAGAAAAACTGACATGCTGGATATTTTGCCAAGTTTTACCTTATAGAACAGACAGTTAGAATTAATGAAAGATATTCATGAAGACACAAAACAAATATATTTTTTTAAAATGAAGTATACTGAGAAAACTATGGCAGGAGGTACTGATGTTGTGTTCATTAAACATTGCTGTGCTAGAAAGAGGGCTTGTCTCAGGCACCTAGCCAATATATTTGTACAGGTTTTCAATGGCCCTATTTTCTAATATTTATCACACTTATTTTTAAATGTTCAGAAAAATACCTTGTTCTTTGCAATGCAGTGTCATTTCAGTTCATCTGGATAAGAGAGTCCCTCTTCCTTTTTGTATATTGTCCAGTGTTCTTTTATGACGACAATAATGAGAATAACAATACACAATTACATTGCAGTTTATACTTATAGATTTCCTCAAGTGACGTTTATTTGTGCTAAACCTTCTGAGATAAATAAGACAGTTCTATGCCAACCAGTGGAATAGCATAAGGAAATCTGAGGGCTTCTTTGTTAACTACTCATATGGAAAAATAATATGGGACTGTGAATTGGCTACCAGGAGATTTGAGTCCTATTTCTAATGCTATTTCTTAATGACTTCAGTCCAGCCACAGAACTGTTTGTCTTTGTTCCCTCATATACGGAAGTCGAATCCCAAACCATCTTTGACCTTTTAAGTCGTATGATACTCTAGTTGATAGAGTTTCCATACAAATGTACATAACACGACTTACACATTTTTAAAACATTTGAATGCAATTTGTAATTGTAAAATAATTTGAACAAATACGTGTGATATAATTGTGGGTGGACAATGTCTTATATTAGTAGATGTTCTTGCTGATAAAGAGGATGAATAGTATAAAGATTAGGCACTCAGATTCTGCACCCACAGCTACTAGATTTAAATTCTAGCTCAGCTGTGAATCTTTGCAAAAGTTACCTTGCATTTTTGTGCCTAATTTTCCTTCTCTGTAAATTGGGATGGTAATGGTACTCACTGAGATAATTACGGTGAAGATGAAATGAAGTTATATATGTAATTAAAAAAAGCCTGACACATGTTAATCACTACATGAAAGTTTGTTATTGTTAAATGCTGGCATACATTTTAGTAGCAATTACCCTATCTTGAATTCTCATTAGTAACTCATTCAATTCTACCAAACAATGAGTATTCATTTTACTTTGCATTATTATTTTATTTTACCTAAAAATTTGCTGAGTTGAGTTTATACTTCTTGTCATTTGCTTTTGCCATTTTGAGAATAGTTCGGTTGATAAAATGCAGGTGTCTATTTTCCTTTGATATACCAGTATTTCCGGTTATAATTTTTATGCTGTATGTGAGCTCTTCATTGTGATTCTAGATTTGTAATGTATCCTTTCATAGTGTAAACCTTTGAAAGTGAGACTGGTATATGTGATTTGGAGAGAATTGTTTTTTGGGAAAACATTTCTCAGTAAATGAAGGTGAAATCATCACATAAAATGAGCTAAACACCATGATGTCTCTTAAACTCTCTTAAAATATTATTCTATAGACAACATGAAGATGCTTAAATAACTTGAGAGCCTATCATATTCCAGTAACATCTAGAACTTGTCATGTTAATGACTTGTTGATGACGTTATAAATCTTTGTTTATGATTAATGAATAAGATGTAATACTATGACATGAAATTTAATGATTTGCTATTTCAATCAAATGGAAGAAAAATTTATTTTTAGATTATTTTAAATTAAGTAAAAAATCATCTGAAATTTGTAACTTCCGCTGGAAAATTGAGTTTTGGATGTCTCAGTGGACTAGATTGATCGTTTAAACAATGTATTCAGTTTTATGTTGTCAGTTATGACCAATGAAGCTTCTCAGTTGAAAGCACATGCTTGAAATCTTCTAAATTGATGGTACCACTCCCTGTGTGTCCCTCAAATGAGTCTACAGGGAGGCATCATGCAATTCTGGCTGCTTTATGTCTCTTCCTTATCACTATTTGACTATTGATACCATTATCGTTTGTTCTTTTCTCCAAGGATACATAAGAAAAGAAGAATATTATGATGAAAACGATCCAATTTTAATAAAATAGATAACGTAATTGGTACTTTTTTCTCATATATGAATTCTAACATGTTTAACAAAAGTGCATTTTACTTTTACTTCATTCACATACAACTTTTCTTTCAAATTTTCCCCTAAGTTCTTTATCTTTTTCAAATATCTAAGAAATGCTTTTAATTTGAAAAACAAAACTTTTAGGATACCTGGTTTGCATCAGGAGAAAACTTTTAGGGAATATTTTTGATTTATGATTAAAGAACTCAGGAAACAGAACTGATACCTGCTTGCATTGAACATTTACTCAGCCTGGTTTATTGAAAACCTGCTGTCTTCTTGGTACTTTGCCAAGTGTGGGATAAAATTTTGGGCAAAAGAAAGATAGACTTTACTTTCCTGAAGATTATAGTCAACTGAATGAACGTTCCCCTCAAAATCTGTTGTTTCAGAAAATGAAAGCAAAGAAATCTCTATCTGGTAAACTTACAGTTTGTGTAGTCTAAGTCTACTTATGACAGGACTGCCAAACATATTACTTCAGCAAATATATCAGCTGCTTTACATGACATTGACCCTCTAGAATCGTATTTGAAGTTCACTTATGCAGTCAACAAATACTTATTGGACATCTAGTAGCATGTAAAGACTTGAGAGTTTTAAATTATTGTATTTTTAGTGCTGTATGGTACTTAGTAATGCTCAATAAGTGTTTGTGGAATTCATGAAGGGAAGATTAAATACATGGACCACCATTTGGAGAAACCAGCTTAATTCTTGTTTCAAGGTTACACCCTTGTGGAAGAAATAGACAAATGTTTGTTGCACTTGTAATCAGGCCCATCATAAAAAGACTTCCTGCAGGCTGAAATGACTTTGAGGGATTTCTAGGTGTTAGATAATGAGGGAGAAAATTTTGTTTAGTTAGCTGTGGAGCATAAATTAAAATTTTGTTAAGTAATTGAAACAGTGCTATCTAATAGAAATTTCTGTGATAATGAAAATATCATAAATGTGCAGGTCCAATGCGTAGTCATTTACCATGTGTGGATATTGGACACTTGAAGTGTGGCTTATGTGGCTTAGGAGCTGAAATTTTAATTTCATTGAATGAAAACGTAAAGAGCTCTACGTGATAGTGGCTACTAAATTGGATGGCCTTGAAGGTTGGCAGGCTGAGAGGCTGAGAATCTCATGAGGAAGCTGTTGCAGTAAAGCCAGACACAGTGGGAAGAACATGATTTTTGCCAGTGGCAGTGGGGATAAATATAAACAGGTGAGTTAAAAGAAGTTTTACAAAAAGGAGGAGAACCAGGAGACTGCCACTTTCTGGGTGAACAGCCAGATAGGGCGCCCAGTCATTTAGCACTACAGGGAACAGGGAAGACAAGCCTGTGTATTCAAAGGTGACTCATTATCTTTGTGATACAGAAGAAAAGAAAGACAAAAGATAAGACATGGGTGAGCACGGAGACTTGAGAGGTAGAAATAGGATATATATGCAAGGAAGAAGATTATTATGTAGATGATGCAGAAAGAGTCAGAAAACCGTGGTGTTGCTAATTATAAAAGAAGCTCAAGAAAGGATGAAGGGTTAAGTGTCATCAGTCACAGAGAGGTGAGGACAATAAGGACAAAGGAGTATCTAACGGAATGGGCATTCATCTGCCAGAGGTAACAGGAAACACAGTCTCACTCGAGATATAGGGTTCCCATGGGTTCTAATGGCTGAGAAACAAGCTCTCAGTGAGGGCAGATAAATGTAGGCTATGTCTTCTAATTTAAACTTTTAACTTTATATTAAAATAATTAAATGATTGTTATGACTCAATCACTCTTTTATACAAATGTCTCTCAAACAAACTCATACATTAATCTACTGTCAAGAAATATACTGAATTATTCATCAAAAGAAGCATGAGATAAACTCCCAGAAATAAATGACTAAAATGAGGGAGTTTTGTTTTTAAATGAACAAATTTCAGTCATTTTATTTCAGTTGTTTATTTCTGGGAGGGATAATGGGGGGATGTGTTCATTGTAGCTACTTTTAAAGGATTATTAATATTTTGAACCCATAGGTTGTCTTTCTTCTGCAAACCTTTAGAGAGACTAAAAAGTTTCTTGTCCTCTGAATCATAGATTAATTGTTGTGACATGGCTAGAGTTTCACTCAAGGCAGAATGGCTTTGTTACTATTGATGAAATCTTGCCCAAGTATCTGCAAGTCAAACCCTTTCAAGTGTGTGTAAAACTCTTGATTGGGCTGATGGGATGATGCTTGGTTAACTCTCTGCCAACCAGGCTCAGGGTTGTCAAGGGAGTTGGGAAACAGAGTCCCAGGGAGAGCTTTTCAGCCTCCCACCCATGCAGCACCTGCTGGCAGTTAAGAGTAACCTACAGTTGTATGAAGAGGTGACCGAGGACATCAACGGGGCAAAAGTCACTACCGATTATTATTCCTAACCCTCACGCAACGGGCACAGGATGACTGAAGAGGACAGCTCTGCTTCAGAGGCACAGCTGGGGAATTTTATTCTGAAAGTTGCAATAGTGCTTTGGTAGCATGCCACAGCTTCCGTGAACCTTTTCAGTGGGTCAGACTGACTGCATCACTGGTTCCCGAGTGAAAGAAAGTATCTGTGCACTTTCAGAAGAGTTGTCATACTGTTACAATGAAGGCAGAAAAGAAGGAAAAAAAATCAAAGGTGGTTAAAATCTTTAGAAAAACATCAATTAAACAGGCACATTGGCCAAAAATTTAGAAACTCCCAGTGCCCAGATTGTAGTCTTTAAATATTTCCTGCACAAAAGGGCCAGGGGTTCTTTTAAAAATTATAAATTCTGGCCAGGTGCGGTGGCTCACACCTGTAATTCTAGCATTTTGGGAGGCTGAGGTGGGCAGATTATGAGATCAGGAGTTCGAGACCAGCCTGAACAACATGGTGAAACCCAGTCTCTATTAAAAAATACAAAAATTAGCTGGGCATGGTGGTGCATGCCTTGTAGTCTCAGCTACTTGAGAGGCTGAGGCGGAGAATTGCTTGAACCTGTGAGGTGGAGGTTGCAGTGGGCCGAGATCGTGCCACTACACTGTAGCCTGGGCTAAAGAGTAAGACTCCATCTCTAAATAAGTAAATAAATAAAAATTATACATTCCAGGTCTTGGGAGACAATGTACAGAATGAGCCTGGAACAGGCTGTTGCTCCAGGAATCAAGGGAACTATCAATGGCTATCAGAGTCAAGACTGATAGTGTCATGTCAGTGGACCCTCAGTAAGGATTGCAATCATAGTAGATTAAAGCACATCATTTTTTAAAATGTAAATTGTACCTTAGTGTAATTAAATGGTTCATGAACAGATATTTGTCTGTGTGGGATTATTCTACATAAAATGAAGCAGAAATTGGAATATCACTTATTTTCAGTCCACTAATGAAATTAATAAATCAACCCAAAGATTGTCAATAGCTCCTAACTTCATGAAAAGAAAAAAAACTAAACATTTTGGTTACCCAGTGGATGTACACTGTGCTATCTATGAAGTATCATTGCCAAACAAGCAAACCTGAATCTGACCAAGTGTTTGTTCCAATCTACCAATTTACTGGAAATACAGAAAGAAGGGAAATGTTTTAGGTACACTACAGTGATACAATGAACAGAGTCAAGGCTGCTGAAGTTCTGCAGAACAATCTGGTTTCTTCAACACAAAATTGTGAGCAATTGCAAAACAAAACAAACAAAAAGAGGTGTTACTAGAGTTTGAAAATAGACATCAGATTATTGTCTTTATTTGGATGTTGTTGACCCAAAAAATAATATAAAGTTAAGTTTTGTACTTGGAAAAATTTATACACTACCTGGATATTTAACAATATTATGGAGTGAGTTAACATTAATTTTGGAAGAATAGTAATATTTCACTGTTGTTTTTTTTTTAATCTAAAATGTGTTTATTGAGATGGTTTTCCACTCATCTTGATTCAGAGTGCTTTTAGTGCTGCTTCCTCCTGAAAGAACATCCTTCTGTAAGCCTTGCTTTTCCTCCTGTAGGCTGGCAGAGGACCGTGGAGCGGCCAACACACAAAACTACCGTTTGTGCACGGCTGAAGACTGTGGTGATTTTATAGCATCGCGGGCATTTCACATCCACGAAGTAGGAACTGGGGCTCTGCACCAGGCGTTTCTTCTTGTGTTTCCTCTTCTCCTCTTCTGGAGAGGGATGAAGGAGGTCCTTTGCGGGAGGCATGTTCTCCTGGGTAGGTAGTCACTGCCGGAAAGGCTTCACTGGTTTTTAAAGTCCTTATTTTTTGAAGATATAACAGTAATCATTCCAGTACAAAATGATACAATGTTTGAAATTGAGTTCAAAGTATCCGAGGAATTAGCAGAGTAGGTGGGGGTATAATTTGTCAGGTGAAGGAATTCTATATAGGGCCTCCCATTCCTCCCAGGCAGAGATTTTAAAGGGCATGAGTAGAGAAAGCAAGTGGTTGGAAGAGTCCAGGTTAATGTCAAGTGGAAGAGGATGGTGCTTATACTTTCATTTGGCTATAAAAATGTCCCTTTCTGTCTATTAAATACAAGTTCTTCTACCATGCGGTAAATAGAATTTTTGTCCCCAACATCCACGTGGTGTTAGGAACTGCCATTTCCTTTTGTTTCTGGATTTTCTTGCAACTTGAGAACTGTTCTTTACTTTTATTCATGTTATTTCATCAGTAACACAAAAATGATTTAACTTGGAACCTATTTCAATTTGTCCTATGTTCTTTTTTTTTGGCCAACCTTATCAAATTCCAAAATTCCTTCTTGGACACCAGGTCATGAACCTTTGCTAACTTCTGCTTTCCTTAGTAATCAAAATTATTCTCATAGGAAACAGTGGGTTTGTATTTATACTGCCTGGCAAATTGACACCTCTGTAATTCATAGGCACTAAACAGGATGGACGCCCTTAAAACTGCCTGGCTTTTTTAGCTGTCTCTGGTTGCTTTGCTCTCTCATTCTGTGAAGCAGTTATTTCAACTATTATTAACGTTCTAACTTCTAACCTTCCCTCCTCCACCTTGAATCTCAGTAGATCACTACTCTTGTTACTTAACCATAAAAAAAGAACTTATTAGATAGAAATTCTATCCAATTTCCTGCATCCATAAATATATCTAAACATTTAGCACCTACCTTCTCCCCGTCTACTGCCCCGCTTCTATGGGCAAACAATGGAAACCAATACCTCCTCTAAGAATAACTCTATTTATGCTTTCTTAATAAACTTATTCTACTGATTACTTTTATTTTGTATTTTCAGCTTTTTCTCTCCCTTCTTAGTCTTCCCATCTCTATAGAAATGTGGTTTAGTTTCTCCTATTTTAAAAACAAAATAAACAAGAATAGTTCTCTTTGGACATTATAAAGATCACACTAGTTTCATCTAATCAGAATCCAACCTTTTTAAAGAAATACTCTTATGTGCTAGTTCACAGTCTTCACTTCCATCTCCTCTGGTTCTGCACCTCTACTCAGCTGAATCTGCCACTTCCATGGGCCCTAATAACATCTGGTTCCATAAAGTCAGTAGATAAGTTTCTGACTGGGCTTTTCCATCATCTTCAGCACAGTTGAACCCCCTCCTCCTTTTGGCACTGTATTCCCTCTCCCTCCTCCCTCCCCCACCTCTCTTTCTCTCTGTCTCTGTCTCTGTCTGTCTCTCTCCCTCTCCCTCTCCCTTTCGGCTGATCATTCCTCATTCTTCATTGCCATAAGATTTGACTCTGATTAGATAAAACTAGATAGCGTGATCGTTATAATGTCCGTGGAGAGTTATTTTGTTTCATTTTTATTTTATTTTTTAATTTTTATTTTACTTTAAGTTCTGGAATACATGTGCAGAACATGCAGGTTTGTTACATAGGTACACATGTACTATGATAGTTTGCTGCACCTATCAACCCGTTTCTAGGTTTTAAGGCTCACACGCCTTAGGTAATTGTCCTAATGCTCTCCCTCACTTTGCCCCCACCCCCAATAGGCCCCGGTGTGTGAGTTTCCCCTCCCTGTGTCCATGTGTTCTCATTGTTCAGCTCCCACTTATGAGTGAGAACACCCAGTGTTTGGTTTTCTGTTCCTGTGTTAGTTTGCTGAGAATGATCTTTTCCAGCTCCATTCATGTCCCTGCAAAGGGCATGAACTCATTCTTTTGTATGGCTGCATAGTAGTCCATGGTGTATATGTGCCACATTTTCTTTATCCAATATATCATTGATGGGCATTTGGGTTGGTTCCAAGTCTTTGCTATTGTAAACAGTGCTGCGATAATCATATGTGTGCATGTGTCTTTATAGTAGAATGTCCTTCTCTGTCGGTTCTTTGAACATTGATGTTGTTCCAATTTCAGTTCGAAACCACCTTTTCTAATGTGACTCTTTTCCTAGGCAAACTCATACACATCTGTAACCACAATGACTAATACCCAGAGTGTGGCTACTTTGTGTCTCCTGCTGAGATTTTTTATTCTGAGCTCTGGGTAGGTATTTCCAATGCATGTCTCATGACTCCCTGGGAAGCATCTCCCTCTCAGCATCTGGAAACTGAACTCATGTTCTTTCCTTAACACAGGAAAGGGCCTCCAGAGATTTCCCCATATACCTCTCTAGCTTCCTTTTTTCATCACCTCATCACATTGTATTAATTAGTTAAAAAGAGTCTTCCCAGATTCATTCATATATAGTAATTATTACTATAAATGGGAAATATCTATACAAGTGAACATTGATTTTTTTTTCTGTTAAAACAGAAACATACTGATATCTTTATGTTTTACTCGGATGATAGGGATTCCATTTTATTCCAATCAAATGTGATTTATGTCATTCAGGAAATGATGCATTGCACCAAGCTAATATTAATCATAAAGAACTGTGTTCTTATCTTTGGCATTCATAAATAAGACACATCTTATTTTCTGAATTGATTTCTTCCATTAGTCACCTAATATCGCCAGGAGCTACATTAATTTCACCTCTACCACTGAGGAGAATGACAAAGAAAAAAAAAGTGCCAGCCTGGGGCTTTTGTACATGGCATCTTAGAAAATTCCTGAAGGTCAAAATCCATTTCTTTGCCTCCAAATAATGGAGGGTGGATAAAAGCAAACTCCTGCCTGTTAACCAGTCAGAAAATCAAGATGTCCAACAAACATGTACACTGATAGACTTCCAAAGTGATTGAGGATGGAAGAAAAGACAGTAAAAAAAAAATTGAGATTTTTTACACATTATTTCTAATTGAATGTGGATTGATTAAGATGTAATGAAAATAAAACTGCATTGGGGGCATCACCATATGTGAATCTGAGTCCCAGCTCTGTCATTAAAACCCCAGCTCTGCTAAATCACCTGGCAATGCTGTGCCTCAGTTTCTCCAACTTTAAAGTGATGATCAAACACTCCATTGACAATTCGCATATGTGAAAGTAAGAATACTTTATGAGACTGTGTCATAAAATTGCAAGCTCATGTTCTTTATAAAGATCCACAATTTCCGGCCGGGCGCGGTGGCTCACGCCTGTAATCCCAGCACTTTGGGAGGCCGAGGCGGGTGGATCACGAGGTCAAGAGATCAAGACCATCCTGGTCAACATGGTGAAACCCCGTCTCTACTAAAAACACAAAAATTAGCTGGGCGTGGTGGCACGTGCCTGTAGTCCCAGCTACTCGGGAGGCTGAGGCAGGAGAATTGCTTGAACCCAGGAGGCGGAGGTTGCGGTGAGCCGAGATCGCGCCATTGCACTCCAGCCTGGGTAACAAGAGCGAAACTCCGT
>PVKV010001391.1:170207-209624 GCA_004027835.1 Alouatta palliata | reverse complement strand
GAAACCCCGTCTCTACTAAAAATACAAAAATTAGCTGGGCATGGTGGCGCGCGCCTGTAGTCCCAGGTACTCGGGAGGCTGAGGCAGGAGAATTGCTTGAACCCAGGAGGCGGAGGTTGTGGTGAGCCGAGATCGTGCCATTGCACTCCAGCCTGGGCAACAAGAGCGAAACTCCGTCTCAAAAAAAAAAAAAAAAAAAAGAAATCTCGCCAGTTAGTGGATGCACATGAGACCTATGCTCCCTTAAGCAGATGTTCTTGTCCTGAGCTTTATGACTGTAAGAGTGAGGCAAAGAAATAGAGACAATTTGACCGTCATTCTAGTGGCAGCATTATCGATGGCTGTAACAGTCAGCATCTAATGTCCCGAAGCAGTAATGACAGCAGGGTCCAGATTCCAGTAGCTCTTCTTATCATGTGAGTGTCTGTCCTGTCTGAAAATGGGTATGCCTTGCTTTGGAGGGTGTGCATAAGGATTAAACGAGAATTACATATAAGAAAGGCCTCTGAAAATCATCAATCACCTGACACGCACAAGGCATTATTCTCTTCCTTGAAAACCTAGCATAATGTTTCGAGTTCCAGAAGAAAAGGAACAATCCATTTAAACTATAAAGAGAACAAATAAAACATGCATGAGGAAACAATATGACCCTAATGTATTGAAAAGTTATAAGCATTCCTTTAGTCCATTGGGATAGAAGACAACCAAGAATGCATTTTTATTCCATCCCGATCACCTATTTGACAAGCTAGTTGTTCCACCATTATATTATCCTCAATATGCAATCAAGATATTTGAATTTCTGCTGTAATATGACTTTTTGATATATTCATTTGACACTACAGATAAGACGGATTCAAAATTCTCTGGCATATTACAGTTATTCTTAGTTTAAAAAACAAAAATAACCCCCAAAAAACCCTCAAGACACTTCATTGCCAGATCCCCATGTGGTAGGAATGTGCAGCTGGTATGCTAAGAGTTTTTGTTTTTGTTTTTTTCTCTCTCCTCATGGTGTTGTATCTTTTCAGTGTTTTCCATTTAGTATTTAGGTGTGTGGTCAAACTTTCCTTTTTGTGACGAAAGAGGAATCTTGAGTCCCGTGGACCTCAGTCAAAGGTGTGCTCATAAGCAAGCTTCTGGAGACAGAAGAAAAAACACCCTGATTTGTAGCATTTGTCAATTACCATGGTGTAAACACTTCTACCAGGGCCAGTTTCAAGGAGTTGGGAAGAAATGTACGCAGTCAGCTGTTGCTTGGTGGGGACAGCAGCTCTGGCAGCGCACCACTGGCAGTTTGCATCTTTAATGTTTGAGCCTAACATAAGAAAGTTCCACAGTAAGTCACAACTGTATGATTTAACATAATGCCTCCCAAAAGCAGATTCCTAAGCAAATGCCTAGTGAGTTTTGTCTCATGAAAACCTCCAATCCTGTTGCTCACCCTCACTTCTTAAGAATCTGCTAATTTAAATGAAAAGGAGGCAAAGACATCCTTTTCAGCCCTCAAGTGGAGAAGATGGAAAGACCTCTGTTCAGGGTGGGAAACTTTCTGTGAATTCCTGCATGAAGGGGCCTTTCTAACTACACAGGTTAAATGCTTACGTTCATATTGTGCTTCACAGTTTTCTTTGAGTCTCCATTTTATTTTGTTTTTTATTTTTTTTTTAGATGAAGTTTCGCTCTTGTTGCCTAGGCTGGAGTGTAGTGGCGTGATCTTGGCTCACTGCAACCTCCACCTTCTGGGTTCAAGCGATTCTCCTGCCTCAGCCTCCCAAGTAGCTGGGATTATAGGCAAGTGCCACCACAACCAGCTAATTTTGCATTTTTAGTTGAGACGGGGTTTCTCCATGTTGGTCAGGCTGGTCTCAAACTCCTAACCTCAGGTGATCTGCCCGCCTCGACCTCCTAAAGTGCTGGGATTACAGGTGTGAGCCACCGCACCCAGCTGTCTCCATTTTAAAAAGGAGAAAGTGAGCTCATCAAATGGAAGAACTGAGACTTGATTCTTCAGATTCCAAATCTGGTGGCTTCCCTGCTGCCCCATGCTGCCTTCCCAAGGTGGCTGGAGCTTTCCCTGACTCCCTTTTTTGCAGTCTAGCTCAGACAGGATGTTTTCTTTTCACTGCCAGTAAGTGTATTTCATCATCCTTTCTTACTTTCACAAGGGGAAGTTCCCTTGGCCTTCAGTAAACTTGCTATTTTCAGTGTCTCATTGGATCACTTTCTTGCCAAAGCCTTTCTCTGTTTGCAGATTCACTGTGACTGGCCACTGGGAGATCTCTTCTGAGAGCTGTGACACGTCCCATATCCCAGCAATGCTGGAGGGATGCTTAATGGCTGCCTGAGGAAACTCTAAAAGTCCTCTCCATAGATGACATGTGCTGGGCCAACACACTGCTATCCCAGAAAGGATATCCATCCACTCTGTCAACAGGGCTAAAAATGAATTTTTATGATACCAATGGTTATTATACAGTCTCTGAGATAGCTCAAAATCTTACCTCATTTGGCTTTAGAAGCAGCCACAGAGGCCAGGTGCCGTGGCTCACACCTGTAATTCCAGCACTTTGATAGGCTGAGGCGGGCAGATCACGAGGTCAAGAGATTGAGACCCTTCTGGCCAACATGGTGAAACTCTGTTTCTACTAAAAATACAAAAATTAGCTGGGCATTGTGGCACATGCCTGTAATCCCAGCTACTCAGGAGGCTGAGGCAGGAGAATCACTTGAACTCAGGAGGCAGAGGTTGCAGTGAGCCGAGATTGCGCAACTGCGCTACAGCCTAGTGACAGAGGGAAACTCCATCTCAAAAAAAAAAAAAAAAAAAAAAAAAAAAAAGAAGCAGCCACAGAAATAGCCATTACTCAACAGTTTCATAAAAGGAGGGGAAAATACTGACTTCATGAGAAGCTTGAAAAGCTTAAATAGCATTTAATTAATGCTTTCATACATTAACCAAGTATTTATTGTGCATCTTCCATGTTCACAACTCTGGTAGAGTGGGCTGGGCGCGATGGCTCACTCCTGTAATCCCAGAACTGTGGGAAGCTGAGGAGGGCAGATCACCCGAGATCAGGAGTTCGAGACTAGCCTGGCCAGCATGGTGAGACCCCATCTCTACTAAAAGTGTAAAAATTAGGCGTGGTGGCGTGTGTCTGTAGTCTCAGCTACTTGGGAGGCTGAGGCTGAACCTATGAGGCAGAGGTTGTAGTGAGCCGAGATCACACAACTGCACCCCAGCCTGGCAACAGGTAAAATGACTGCCTTTGTATTCCTGATACTTTTGCATAGTGGCAAGGCAGACCTACCCACTAACCTTTGCAACTGAATGTGATACATATTACAGTAGAGATGAGTACAAGCATGGGGAAGGAGATGCATAACTCTGTCCAGGAGAATGAACAAAACCGTCACAAGGTTCCATGCAGGTTTCTGTGAAACTGGTGCTGGGACTTGAAGGACAACAATGACACAGATTATGTAATGCTAACTGTGTGCCAGAACTGCCCTATTCTATGCATTTTCCAAATATTAAGCTATTTAATTTTTCCAAAGCCCCACAAGGTTGGTGTAATCATCATCCCTATAGGAAGCTGAGTAACAGACTAACTTTGCCCAATGTCATTTAGTCCGTGAAATATGGAGCTGGGATTTGAATCCAACTATTGATCTCTGCACTGTGCAACTATGACTTGCTGGGATTAAGGGGCTGGGTGAAATGGGAGGTGTGGAGGACATTCCATGCTCAGGGAATGGTAAGGGCAAAGACCCAAAGATTTGAGAAAGTATGGCATGTTTGTGACTTTTGTTCTGAATTTCATTGGAAAGGCAACATAAGAGGACTGATGATACATACGTGCAGAATTTTTCTTTCGTCATAGGAGTTTTTCTAGAGAATATTTGGAAAGTGATTTATCAACACAATTTCTTGATATTGGAGCATTTTCAAATGGCTGCTGTCCAGCTGGTCATCCTGTTGAGGTGTTGGCTCAGGGTTATTTTCAATATATCCGCAGAAGAAAGACAACAAATTTTTGATTTCTCATGATTTCCAGAATTGACTTATTCCAGTACTACCTGAGGCCAAAAGTGAAAGATTGAGTGCCACAGAAGATAGCATTTCCGGAATAAATTTTTTGGTATAACCACAATATATATTCCTCATCATGGTCAAAGTTTTTGCTAATGTTGACTCTTGGTCACCATTTGGGACAGCAGGCATGACTCCATGTAGCACCTTGCTAATGCCCCAGGGTATGTGAGAAGTACCTGAATGTATGTGTCTTTTTTTTTTTTTTTGAGATGGAGTCTTGCTCTGTTGCCCAGGCTGGAGTGCAGTGGTGTGTGATCTTGGGTCACTGCAACCTCTACCTCCCAGGTTCAAGCGATTCTCCTGCCTCAGCCTTCTGAGTAGATGGGATTACAGACATGCGCCACCATGCCTGTCTAATTTTTGTACTTTTTATAGAGATGGGGTTTTGCCATGTTGGCCAGGCTGGTTGGTCTTGAACTCCTGACCTCAGGTGATCCGCCTGCCTTGCTCTCCCAAAGTGCTGGGATTACAGGTGTGAGCCACTGCGCCTCACCTGAATGTATGTGTCTTAATAGCAAAAACAAGGTGTGGCAGAATTTGGTTCAGAACAGCACCTAAATAGAGAATAATCTGGTCAATTTCTTGTATAATTTTCTGCTCTTGGTGGGCCAGACGGTAAGTCATTCATTCAGCATTTTCCAGCTGCCTACTCTAATAAAATCTAGTAATAACAGTTAACATTTAATAAAAAGCCTACAATGTGACAGGCACGGTGCTAAGCACCTTAAAACGAACACAATTACTCCTCACTAACCCCGTGAAGTAAGAATAACATTATCCCCAGATAAGAAAACAGAGGGATTAGCAAACTTGCTCCATATCACATAACTGGCAGAGCGTGGTTTCCATCCCAGACAGTCTTAGCTAAGAACCTGTGCTCTTAACCACTGCGCCATGTCATTTCCTTATGTCCAAGATTCAGAAGTAGGCCCGGTTAGGAATGCAAATAACAAACCGTAATTAAGTCAAAACGAAACAGGCATAAATAACCGTTTATTTTTCTTAGGCATTTGCCCACTGAAACACGTACTAGCTGATACGCTTGTATGAGATGCATTCTCTGGGACAGCACTGGCACTGCCATTGCTCCACTCTTTGCCCTCCACTGTTTTCCCTAGGAAAGCATACTGGAATGCATGTAATACATGTAAGAGTGACGATATCACAGGAATGACATTGAATCGGTACTCATTTATGATAGTGAGGTATCCTTTGCACATTTTTGTATAAGATGATAGTGGGTATAAGTCTTAGGACACAAAGGAAGGTATTCAAGAACTCTAACTTTTAAAAATTTTTATAAATCAACTTAATTTTGGCTCTGGACACCCAGCCTTTTGAGCTGACAATGAGTTTAGCCTCTGCCGTTCTGGGCTGAACTTCCTCATGCCCTGTGAACTTGTGCCAAGGTCTGGGTCTTATGCAGCGCCAACATATTGTACTGGACAATTATCTACATTGGTTCCACTGAGACTGCTGTGGTCTTTCACTTTCCCTTTGGACCCTGGAGCCCTGAAACCTATGAGACTTGGAGCCCTGGGCCCAGAATCCAGCTGCCCAGCTTTCCAAGGCTGCATGTGACTTTTCTTCCAAGGCACCTTAGATCTCTCTTTCCCCTAACCTAAGGCCTTTTCTTTTTCTAGAAGGAAATCCCTTCCTCACCTTCCATTTGAGGCACTTTCCTGTCAGCAAACCCTATTCTCCTCAATTGGTTTTGTTCTTTGAAAAAAAAAGAAAAGAAAAGAAAAGAAAGCAAGCCATGGGGTAAAAAACATCTTTTTTTTTTGTTCTCTTTCTTGCCACAAGCCTTTTGCAAGACAAGTAACTAAAAATCTGCTTGAATTGGGAGAGGGAAATAGTAACAAAAATAAGAACTGGTCTTTAGATTTTACCTGAAAACAGATGTCTTTCTTTTCTTATTAGCTTTCTCTCCCTCTCCTTCTTTACGAAATGTAAGTAACTTTTGTCTTAATTTTAAAGGGTGCCATTTAGCGAATTAACAGTGAACATAACTGCAGTTTGGTGTTTGTTTTTTCAGAACTTTCTCCCTCTATGTATATATTTAACAATATTCAAGAAACATTTGTAGACTGTTTACTGTGCCTTGTAAACTTCAATAAGGAGGTTGGATTGTACTTGAGGTATCAGCCCTTTGCAGAGTTTGCAGGGCAATAACCCGAGCATCTTTACATGTTGGAAAGATCACAATGGCGGTCTCATGAAGAACGGACTGTAAGAACAAGAGGCTCTTACAGGATCCACAGAAGAGATGCTGGTGCTGGGAGTAGGGTGAGAGTCATGAAGGTGGAGAGAGAAGCAGGGATTCTGGATCTGGTTGGAAGGGCAAGCAGGCAGGACTGGCTGGAAACTGGATATGGAGGTAATGGGCAGTGAGGAACTGAAGATGATTTCCAGGTTTGGGGCTGGAGCAGCTTTGTGGATCTTGGTGCCATCTATGAGGACAGGGGAAAGGCTAGCGGGAGGGCAATGTCTTTAACTTCTTAAAATGCTTCTCTGGAAGGGCACTACCTAATTTCCAGGACCTCTTGGAGTCTAGAGTAGTGAATCTAGGGGGCGAATCCTGACCATGGGAGGCACAGATGATCCAATGAGCTGAAGGAAAAACAAAACTTCTGTTTAATCTTGTTTTTCTTCTCATCCTTTTAAATTTATATTTCTGTATATGCCTTACAATATGCATATTAGTACAGAGTTATATATATACACACACACATATACCATTTATAAATAAATAAGAATGACTGAATAAAGGAATGAATAAACTGACAATGTGGCAAATAGCCGCTTGCCAAAATCTGTCCTCCATTCCAGAATATAGTTTTAGCTGGCAAGCTGCTGCCTAGCCTGAGGCAACTTTTCCCAGATCCCTTGCCTGTGGGTGTGACTAGTTCTCCAGTTCTTCCCAATGGGAGGTGAGTGGAAGTGATAAATGTCAGTTTTGGACCAAGGCTTTTGAGAAGCAGGCATGCTTCTTTTGCACTCTTTCCCCTTCTCCTGGCTTACATGCAGAAAATGAACAGGTTCTGGGAATGTCAGAGGCCTGAGATAGAAGGAGGCCTCATCCCTGAAATATTGCTGTGAGGGGATTGCTCACTTACCAGGAGCATTCACTTCATGCAATTTTATGAACAAGAGATAAACTTCTGGGTATTTCAGTCATTATACACATTTGGATCTCTTTGTTACTACAGCCTAGCATAGAGGGAGCATGCTTAACATATTTCTGTTAGCTTGGGGCATGTGCAAAGTATTTGGAGGTCTAAGCACTTGCCAAATGCAAATGAAATAGGATTGCCCTGTTTTGTCAGATGCAGGGGACAGAAGCTCGTGATTTCGAAGCCATCCCCTAGCGTAATCAAAAGCTGTAAGGATCATAGATTGTGTTTAAGACAGCTGAGTTTTATTTTTGCAAAACTGAAAAATAGTAAAATTTTTAGGAAGATACACAAATTTAGATTACCATTAATTAGAAAAAATGACTAGCCTTATTGAAGGATTTTCTTACAAAATGTGGAAGTATTTGATGAATGTTATTGGACAACAATGAAATCCAGCAATTGTGTGGCACAGAGGTTGCTCAAATTCGCAACTACTTGAATGTCACCAGACTTTAGCTTAAATTGTCTTTTTTCAAGGCTCAAGGACTTTTAAGATCCAAGTGTTTTCCAGTTACCTTTGCAAATGAAATAAGAGTCATTCCTCTGACCCTCCTCCCTGGGGTTTAGATGGTGAAACTCAGAAAGCCTTTCTTCATGGATTCAGCTTAGAGAATGGTGCATCAAGGCAATATTTCTGAAAGCTGAGATCAACAGACTGTGATTAAAGTCAGCTTGCAGTTATATTGGCTGAGAATGTCATGCCCCCTGCCCGTAAACCCCACAAGATGATGGATGTCTTACTGTTATCCTTATTGCTCTCCAGAATTTATTAGCAGAAAAGAAAAATGGGGAAAGGTTATAACTCTCAGAGGTCCAAAATTCTCTTTGCAACAGTGAACAGTGAAGGCTTGGGTGTCAGTTATAAATGAATCACTGGGCATTTGTGTGGTGTGCTGAGGAGTGTCAGAACCTCAGCACTCTAATCAAGAGTGGCAGGGGCACCTGCAGGGAATGGGTCGAGTGACGTGTTAAGAGGGCTCGGGTTGCCGGTGCATTCCTCATTCTACCCTGAGAAATTTAGCTAGCTGCTGTTGAGTAAAACTCTTTGTTAACATTAGGGAAACAAAATTCTATTGCCCTCATTCACTGTGGGGGAATTAATGGTTACAAGGAAGAGAAATCCCGCTTGGGTTCAGGAGGTGTAGCATCACGGAACCAGTGAAGGACTGTGTGGCTGGGGATCTGGGAGCAGCTGCTTTGGGAGGCGGAAAGATTTGAATCCCTCATCTAGGGTCTTAATGTTAATTTTCTTCCTTTCTCCTGACCTCTCCTTTCTCCTAGCGAACTAAGAATAAAAACTCTGGGACCTGCTGTTTTATTTTTTCACTCAAGAAACTGATTAATGAAGGCTGCTGGGTTTAATAAATGGTTGTCTATTTCAGCTTAGAAAACACTATTTTGGGGAGTGAAAAAATATTGGCAATCATTCACCTTGTGGGGAGCTGCATTAGTCTGCAAGGTGTTAAAGGAACAGACTTTGATATTAAAAAAGCTTAGGATACGTGTTCCTCCACCTGGGATAGGACATTTAATGGCTGTGTGACCTTGAGTGGTTACTTGTATGAGCCTCAGTCCTCTCATCCAGGAAATGGTGATTTTTTTTTTACTGTGCTGAAGACAGACAGGAAATGGTGATTAATGGTACATGCCTCTGAAGTTTGCTATGGAAATTGAGGAAGAGACTTATCATAGTAAATGCTGGATAAGTGTGAACACTCTCCATGACCTATTTATTTTCTATTTTCATCTTTTCAGAAGTAAGACAGAGAACGCATTTGCTTATGGGTACATTGGTTTTGAGCTCTTGCTCACAGTTAAATTTCCTGCTGAGTAATTTCTGAACTCCAACTCATCATTATTGAATCTGGACAGTTAACATCACCCCTATTCATTTCTGTCTGGAGCACTCCCCTCTCTTTCTTGCCTTAGGAAGTTAAAAATGAACTGATGTGGCTAGAAAGATTCCAAAGAGGGAAAATGAACTGATAATGTGGGGAAGTTGGCTTTAATTTCCTGAAGAGAAGCTGTGGAATGATCCTTTGAATACTTATTATTTGTTGAACCTGTTCAATGTTGGGCATCCTAGGCGGGTTGTGTAAAGGTGCCATCTTTGTCTTACGACTATGTAATCAAAATGAGCCAGGTAATCCCAGATACACGAGTCAGCTTTGTGTCCATGAATGAGGTGCACCAATAGCCTAGATATTGTATTTGATTGCATGAGAACCTCATTCAAGCACTGTACCACTTTAACCTCTTGCAGCCTGACTACTCTCTGTATCTGGAAAATGGAAAAGTCAGCCAGAGTTTAATCCAGAAAACAAACTACTCTAGGTATTTTAGATAGAAGGGAGAATTATCCGGAGATTAGATTCTTAGGAAATTGTTGCAAGGGTTAAAACGAATGGGCTGTAGGTTGGCTAGAGCTAAGAATGACTTCTAGAATATGACAGAACTGAATTACAAAGGAAATGAGTACCTGAACCCCGATTAGGAAGGGCAAAGGATGGAACCATTGACTTAAAGGACACAAAGACATAGCTGTGATGGAGAGATCAGAAAAACAGCATCAGAAGCTGCTACTCTTTCTACCCCTACAAACTGTGGACAGTGGAATATGGAGTCTGGTGATCTCCATAACCCCTCAACACTCCTGAAGACAGAGATTGGATGCTGAAACATGAAAATCTTCCTGGAGGCTGGGAGTGGTGGCTCACGCCTGTAATCCCAGCACTTTGGTAGGCTGAGACAGGCAGATCACTTGAGGTCAGGAGTTTGAGATCAGCCTCGCCAACATGGTGAAACTTTGTCTCTACCAGAAATACAAAAATTAGCTGGGCATGGTAGCATGCACTTGTAATCCCAGATACTTGGGAGGCTGAGGCAGAAGAATTGCTTTAACCCGGGAGGGGGAGGTTGCAGTGAACCGAGATTGTGCCACTGCACTCCAACCTGGGTAGCAGAGTGAGACTCTGTCTCAAAAAAAAAGAAAAGAAAAGAAAAGAAAATCTTCCCTGCCAGCAGCAAACACAGCAGAAAGACTGCTTCTGCCCCACTTCCACCTTTTACATTCTGATGAGTGCATCTAATAGACAGAACCTAAGTCATATTCAGTCTCCTAACTAGATTCCAGAAAATGTAGTGGGGTTTTTTTTTTCCTGCAGCGTTGGAAAGCACCCTGGAAACATAACCATGGGACCAGCTTAAACTGATTAACCGTTGCTTAAGTAAGTTGTTACAGGTGACAAAGATCCAAAACTGCCTGCATATGTACAACAGAAAGGGCTTTGACCTTCTAATTTACTACCACCAGCCTGACAGACCAGCTGGATTGGCGTCACCTGGGACTAGTTAGAAAGACCGTAAAAGCTGGAGCTACTCCCAGATTGGAGACAGATATGAGTGTTGCCTCTTGTCTCCTTGTCAGTTGACTTGAAATAAAGTGTTTTCTTTTCTCCAAAGCTGGTGCCAGAGCATTGGCTTCTATGTGCATTGGGCGGTGAGCCCATTGCTTGGTAACAATAGGTGAGAATGGATATTGAGCCACAGTCAACCAACTCAGGCACACTGTTCTGCCTGAGTCCCATTATTGTGTGTTCAACTGTCTCTAATTCAACCACATAAATTCAGCAGAACTAAACCAGTTTACCAAGGAAGACAGAGAGATTTAAACATGGGGGCAATTTTACCAAACGTTCAACTCCAGGCATGAGCATCAGATCTGAAGTGAGGATGAGATGGAAGACATGAATTTCTTGTTTCCTCAGGTGATCTCAGTACTGAGGTACCTCTCACAATATGTGTATATATTCTGAATAAGTGAATAGAGCAATTACAAAGCCATATCTAGGGTTTCCACTCCAGAGAGGGGTAATGAGAGAGGAGAAAGGAAAAAACCAGACAGGCAGGCAGTTAGGGTGGGTCCATGGTTGAATTATTTCAAACCAAAGAACACCCTGCAGGCATAGATAAGGGGACTTCCAATGCGGGTCTTGCCTAAGACATGCTCCCAGCCACACAGGTAAGACAGGCTACACAGATGACTTACCCAGACATGCCTGCAATGGAATATTGCATCCCCTGACACATGTGCAGTAAAGGGAAGAAAGCAATATGAAGTAACTGCAGCTAAGGGTCTGCATATGCACTAGGAGGACAGAGTGGAGCTACCAGAAATTCACACCTTATGCAAATGAGATGCTCAGTCCTCCTTGTTTCTTATAGAAGCCTTTGCATTCAACTGTAAAAATGGCAACCCTCTTCCAGGTACCCTCTCTGCAGCAGAGAGCTTTCTTCTTTCACTTATTATTATTTTTTTAATTAATTACTTTTTTTTTTTGAGACAGAGTCTCACTTTGTGGCCCAGGCTGGAGTGCAGTGGCACGATCTTGACTCACTGCAATCTCTACCTCCACGGTTCAAATTCTTGTGCCTCAGCCTCCTGAGTAGCTGGGACTACAGGCGTGTGCCACCATGCCTGGCAATTTTTTTTTTTTTGTATTTTTTAGTAAAGATGGGGTTTCACCATGTTGGCCAGCCTAGTCTCGAACTCCTGACCTCGTGATCTGCCTGCTTAGCTTCCCAAAGTGCTGAGATTACAGGTGTGAGCAAAAGTGGAACTTTTGCTCCAACCACCACCCACCCCACCCCACCCACAGCCAAAAAAAGAAAAAGCCATATCTTAGTCAAAATCTGGCTCCAAACGGAAGGCCAAATCCCTTTGTGTTTCTGGGATAAAATGGTAAACACAAAGAATACTCTAGTGAAGTAACTTAAAAAATCCTGTTTATAAATTTTTGCCTTCCTGGCTAAAATTTGAGACCCTTCCTCCTCACTTTCCCATAAGACCTGGCTTCATTGTATTTCACTGAGAATTCAGTGATAATCAGTTCAAACGAGCAGTCATGTGAAAGCTTATTGTCAACTGTAAAGTCCTGTATATGTCAGGTGTTATTCTCACACATAGTGCTTTACATGTAATGGGTACTTTTAACATTTGCCAGTTTTTCTTTATTATTTACCCTCTCTCTTCAGGCAATATGTACATATGTATTATGTATATATAATTTTTTTTCTGAACTATTTGACAAATTTTAGAAATCATGTCCCTTTGTCCTTAAATACTTCTGTATGCATTTTCTAAGAAGGATGTTCACTCAGAATATTGACCATGGATGTACTATGATTTAATCTACAGACCTTATTCATATTTTGCTAATATTCTCCATTAGTTTTTTTTTATATCAATGCTTTTTTTCCATCCAGGATTCAATCCAGAATTATGCATATTGTTGGGTTTTCTGCACTTTCTTTGATTTTCAGGACCTTGACATTTTTGAAGAAATCAAGCCAATTCTTTATATAAAGTCACTGAAATTGGGTTTTGTTTGATGTTTCCTCATAATTAGAGTCAGATTATGTGATTTTGGCAGGAATAGTAAATAAACAGTTTGAGCCTGCCTTCTTAGCCCTCACTTTCAAGGGATAAGAAAGAATTGGCAGGAGATCAAATACAACATAATGATTTGGGTGTGGTAGGAATGGGATAGCACCTGTTTGTAGCTGATGGCCTAGGATAGAGCAACCCAAGGTAGATTCACTAGGCAGCAGTTTAAAGGCCACGGGGCAGAGTCAGCCAATGTGGAAGCCAAAAGACTAGACCAAGTTCTGCCGTTAACCAGGCGATACTGAGTTACAACAATAAAAAGGATTGTAAGGCTGAGTGTGGTGGCTCATGCCTATAATCCCAGCACTTTGGGAGGCTGCGGCAGGCAGATCACGAGGTCAGGAGATCAAGACCATTTGACTAACACAGTGAAACCCTGTCTCTACTAAAAATACAAAAAATTTTCTAGGCATGGTGGCATGTGCCTGTAGTCCCAGCTACTTGGTAGGCTGAAGCAGGAGGATCGCTTGAACCCAGGAGGCGGAGGTTGCAGTGAGCCTAGATCACACCACTGCATTCCAACCTGGGCGACAGAGCAAGACTCCATCTCAAAAATAAATAAATAAAAATAAAAATTAAAAGGATGGTGATGATCATCGTAATTATAATAACTTTAGCAACATGTGAAGTGCTTTGATATGCATTATCTGATATAATCTTTCAATTGTCTCATGAGATGGAAATGATTCTTACTTTATGGATGAGGAAATTGAGGCTGGGGTGGATCAAGTGGCTTGCCCAAGGTCACACAGGTGGAAAGTGGCAGAGCCAGAGGCCAGACCCAGCTCTCTAAATCAGACTCTGAAGTTAATCTTTCTAAACCAAGATGCTGGAAAGGAAGTCACAGTACCTTCTTGGGAATTCATCTCTAAAAGGAGTGGAGTGAATCAAACAAACGTATAAGGCAGCACTTCTCAGTATTTTGGACTTCACAAAGCAATAAAAATAATTTTAAAAACTGGAAAACAGATACAGGACTTTTAAATGTGCTATTGCTAAGTAAGGATATTAAAATACAAAAATAAAAATTTATCTAGCATCAGTACTGTTTCATAAAAGAAAGGACATTTTAATATAAAAATAGGGGAAGTAATCTCAAAAAAAGAACATTTTTTGAAATTGGATATATTAGTTTTGTAACATACTTGGTACCTTGTCATTAATTTTCCCACTTCACTGGGGCCTCGTGAAAGTTCTGACCTGAGCAGCCCTGATCTGCCGCCTGGCATTGAGGGGACACTGTTTTATGGTGTCTTCCTGCCCTAGTGTCCAGCGGCTTTATTCTAAATGACGAAAGTGTGTGAGCAGGGAGAGGAGTGGTGAACAATGGCACCTTCCTTGTTTTCTTTTCTTGCTTCTCTGCTTCTTAGCGCTCACTTTCAAGGGATAAGAAAGAGTTGACAGGAGATCAAATACAACATAATGATTTCGGTATGGTAGGAATGGGATAGCACCTGTTGGTGGCTGAAGGCCTAGGGTAGAAGGTTCCAGAAGGCAGCTTCTGTCATTTAAGTTAGGCACTCATTCTGGCACAGTGTTTTTTTTTTTTTTTTTTTTTTTTTAATTATTTTTGGTGACTATTTCTTTTTATTTATTTATTTATTTTTTGAGACAGAGTCTCGTTCTGTTGCCCAAGCTGGAGTGCAGTGGTGAGATCTTGGCTCACTGGACCCTCTACCTCCTGGGTTCAAGTGATTCTCCTGCCTCCCCAGTAGCTGGGATTACAGGTGCACACCACCATGCCCAGCCGATTTTTGTGTTTTTGGTAAAGATGGGGTTTCACCATGTTGGCCAGGCTGATCTCAAACTCCTGACCTCAAGTAACCGACCTGCCTTTGCCTCTCAAAGTGCTGGGATTACAGGTGTGAGCCACTGTGCCTGGCCGAGTGATTTCTATTAATGCGTTAAATAACCAGGGTCTTGAAGTGGTTCTAATAACTCCCATGATTTCAAAGTAGTGATGATTATAAACAATATTTTGCAATATTAACTGTACTGTGATGTTAAAATACCTGTGATTATTATAGGTAATAAAATCACAGGTACTATTACCACTGCTGAAGTGTGACGCCTACAGTCATAATTGAAGGAAAGGCACAATTTCAGTTAGAGGTCAGTGAAGTCAGGATGCAATTTTTTTCCCATCTGAGTTCATAGATTCCCTGGCTTCTTCTATCTATGGGTCCCGTGGTGGGTTGGTGAGGAGTGGAGGATGGGATGTAGGAGGAATCTGAGGGTCCCAGATTAAAACCCCTATTTTAAAAAATGTATTTTTATAAATGTAGAGGGTACAAATGCAGCTTTGTTACATGGGTATATTGCATAGTGATAAAATCTGGCCTTTTAGTGTACCCATCCCCTGAATAGTTTACATTGTGTACAATATGTAATTTTTCATTCCTCATCCTTCTCCCAGCCCTGGCATCTTTTGGAGTCTCCGTGTCTGTTATTCCGCTCTGTGTGTCCACATGTATCCATGTCAAAAGTCTATATTCCCTGCCTACTTTCATGTCTCAATTTTATGATCCCTCCAATATCTAACTGTGTCTCAATTTTATGATCCCTCATATATTTAACTGTGTATAAGGGTAAGCAATCTTTGTAGTATAATTTTTACCGTCATGACCCAGGGTGACTATTCTCACTAAAGTCACCAATGTTCCCCCAGGTTCGAAGGACCTTTTCCCATTTCCATATTAATCCATCTCTCTGCAGCCTCAGACACCAAACTATTCCCTCCTTGGAACTTTCTCCTTCTTAGGCTTCTGCAATATCCTTCTCCATGCCATGACACAGTGGTTTTAACCCCTCGTAATGGTGGGAGTTTTTTCAAAACACAGGGCTGGGGCTCTCTGAGTTTTCTAAGAGGGAAGGTTTGGGGTAGGGCCCAGGCATCTGTTTAATGCTACATAAGGAATTCCAGTTTGTACCAACTAAGATTCACTGCCTTCATTATTTATGAGTGCTGGGATGTATGTTTTCCACTGATAACTATAATAATAATCATCAATATCATAGCCTCAGACTTTGGTATGTTTTCTTCTCCCACTGAGTTTTAAAGCACAGCTCTCGTTTAATCTATTCTTAGCTTTATTTCTGACCGTAAAAATAAAAATAAAACAATTTCAAAAACTTCCACGTCCTTCAACAAGGAGATGTATATGTGAATGAGGAAATGTCTGCAAAACGCTTGCAATGTCTGGAATCAGATGTATTTTGTAAGAATAAAAATAATAATTCCTTTTTTTTTTAGAGACAGGGTCTCACTGTCACCCAGGCTAGAGTACAGTGGTGTGATCACAGCTTACTGCAGCCTCAACCTCCCAGACTCAAGCGATCATCCTACCTCACCCTCCCAGGACTGCAGATGCATGCCGCCACATCCAGCTAATTTTTGTACTTTCTGTACAGACATTTTCACCATGTTGCCCAGGCTGGTCTCAAACTTCTGGACTGAAGCAATCCACCCTTCTCGGCCTCCCAAAGTGCTAGGACTCTAGGCAGGCGCCACTGTGTCCGGCCAATAATAATGTCTTTATTTTGGAAGCAAACAGCGAGAAAGCAGAGGTAGATTATAAATTCCAGGGGTGTTTTGTAAACTGCTAATTTATGGCCAATGATGAGCAATGTTAGTCTATGTAGGAGGTTGTGAGACTAGCAGGAAGTATTTGCAGGTGTAAGTTTATAGCTGGGGGTATAGATGGCAGAGCATTGCCATAGAATCTTAAAGAAACATTGACTCAAAGCTGCAAGGAATCTTAGGGTTCTCCAACTTCATTCTTTATCCCTGTGATCACATCCAGTCAGGGCCACGTTATGACTTTCTTGGACCCCCGGCACTTGCTTTTGCTCTGTAAAAGTATCTAAAATTATATTTTATGACTGTATTGGTACAAAATCACCTGTAATCCAGGCTGGATTTATTATTACATAATCATTATTATATTCATGTTTCCTTTGGTTAAAAAAATTAAAATTAAAACATTTTTATGGGCCCCTAAAAGCATCATGAGCCCCAGGCACGTGCCTCCTGTGTCTAATGGAGGAGTCGGCCCTGCCCGAGAGAGAGAATGCACTATGTTGTGAAACCACCCATGTATTTCCATTTAAAAACCATTCGAATTGATAGAAAGTTTTTAATATGTATATACACTTCTGTCATGTTCTTTTCCCTAGAGACAGTCTATTCCCTCTGTCTCATGTCCTGTGTACTAGATCCTGGCTATACAAAGTGTGGACCATGGACCAGAAATACTGATATCACTCGGAGGCTAGTTAGATGTGCAGAATCTCAGGTTTCATCCTGTACCTACAGAATCAGAATCTGCTTTTTAACAAACTCCCTGAGTAATTCATATTCACACAAAATTTGGAGAAGCACCGTACTGGAGAGAATAATAACAGCAAAGGTTTACTGAATACTACTCTGCCGGACATCATTTTAAGTGCTTTATGTGGATTGTCTAATTAATCCTTTCAACAACTTTGTTTTTCCTATCTTACAGACGAGTAAACTGAAACACAGAGAAGCCAAGCGACTGTCTTTATCCAGTGAAGAAGTGGTATGCAAGAATTCAGACCAGGCAGTGTGACTCCAGGATCTACGCTCTTTATCTCCGTGCCAGTCTGCCCATTCTCCTGTGCCCTTCTCATTTGAGAAGTGGCTGCTTGCCTCTCAGCTTACAGTTCAGGAGCCATTTTTTTCATAGCACTTAGTTCAGCTCTCTTGTTACAGCTGATTGAGTGGCGGGTAGATCCCTGATCAATGGCAATCTATGGCTATTCTGCAGTCCGTCACTCAGGTGGGCTCTCACTCCGTGGAATTTAAATGAAGCAACTTGGAAAGAATTTGCTAGTTCTTAAGGAACAGGAAGAAGTGGTTGGGTGGCCTGTAGATGAGTCATGTTTACAGTGACTTATCTATAATAAAGGTATTAGAGCTTCTGCTACTTGAGAGTCTAGAGCACCTTCAATTCAGATCCACTCTCCCACTCGTTTCTCTGGGATTCCCAAGCCTATTATGGCTCCGTCTTTTGAATTTCCCTGGGAGTCCTTTTATTGTACCACAGGAAGCCCTACAACAATCTTGCTTTACTTGAACTAGCTCAAGTGGGTTTCTGTTTGTTATCCTAAAAGGCAATCTACAAGAACACACATTCACATATTTAGAAGCACTTGTGCATCTCCCTGAGCTACCCCTTCTCCAAGGAAAGCACCCCCAGTTCTTTCTGTCAATCCTCATGCCACGTGTTCACTCCCTCTCTTGTTCCTTCCTCTCTGGACCGTGCAGCTGTAGCCTTTGAAAATGGACTAACATGGAGGCTGGAATTGGAAACCACTTTTATGGAACAATTTTATGTGTAAAGAATGAGCCTGCCAGCCTCAAAATTTCTTACTTAGCACCTGGCAAGACTCTTCCCTGGAGCCCTAAAATTGGTTCTATTTACAAGAGGGCACACTGTAACTGGAGCTATGACTAACAGCTGAGCACAAGCCCCCTGCCTTCCGCCCTCCACTAAGAGTAGGCCCCTTGAAGAAAAGCGTCGGAAATTGGGGTGGGGAGTTTTTCCCAAGGCTGTCCGAGCTTGAAGGCAATTCAAAGGAGAAACCCTGATGGACTGTGTCTCCCCAGCTCTGGGGAAGAAACTGCAAACTGGCAGGCAACCAGCTTGCAGCAACAGAGAGGAACTCCAGCCCATTCCCCCTTGTGATTGTTGTGTTCAGGTCAGTACTAACTTTAGCCTTGCAGTCCTCAAATGGGGACAGTCCACTAGTGGATTAAATCCTCCTTAAATGACTTAGAAGCTTTTAGCCAGAGATCAGGGGAAAGGAAATGATTTCATTTATTCTCTGCTGGTTCACGATGACTTCCGGGGAAGCCATTCTCCAGTGTTTTGCAGAATAATAACATTTTCTATTCATATATCATTGAGCTCCCAGGAGCTCAAAGTTTTCCACAAGCATCTTATCAGCTAATTTCGCCTGGGGTGCTTGGGAAGAAAGGAGGAAGCAAAGACAACATTCTTTTCTTTTTAACTTTTAAGTTCAGGGGTACCTGTGCAGGTTTGTTACGTAGGTAAACTTGTGTCCTGGGGGTGTGTTGTAGATTATTTCATCATCCAAGTATTAAGCTTAGTACTCATTAGTTATTTTTCCTGATCCTGTCCTTCCACGCTCCACCCTCTGACAGGCCCCAGTGTGTGGTGTTCCCCTCTATGTGTCCATGTGTTCTCATTATTTAGCTCCCACTTGTAAGTGAGAACATGCACCCAAAGGAATATAGTCATTCTATTATAAAGACACACATACACGTATGTTCATTGTAGCACTATTCACAATAGCAAAGACACAGAATCAACCTAAATATCAATCAATGACAGACTAAATAAAGAAAATGTGGTACATATATACTACGGAATTCTATGCAGCCATAAAAAACAATGAGATCATGTTCTTTGCAGAGACTTGGATGGAGCTGGAGGCCATTATTCTTAGCAAACTAACATAGGAACAGAAAACCAAATACCGCACGTTCTCACTTACATGTGGTTGCTTTATTTTCTTCCTTGCAGTCACTCTTTCAGCTGAGACGGCTGTCCCTCAGAAAGAGAGGTGGGGGTAAGAAATGCTGAGGAATTTCTCATTATGTAAGTTGGCTTATGGTATTATCCCTGTACTGGCTTCATGCTGGGTGTCCAACTACCCACCACTAGGTCATTATCCTCCTGTAATCTACTTGCCTCATTTCAATGTGGAGTGAATACCCTCATGTTGGGTTGGAGAAATTGGGGCTCAGAGAAGCCGTGCGGGATGACTGAGTTCTCATGCCAGGTTATGGGTGAGTCTGGAGCCAATGTTATCACATGTTCAGCTACTGACATGTCCCTCTGCGTTCTTCCTGCCTGCAGTGCGCAGGGAGTGGTTCCAGAGCTGAGGTTGGCCATAAGTCTCTGAATCTGAAAAGATGTGTCCTGAAGCACGTTTGAGGACAAAAGAGGGATGCACACTTGAACCGGAAGGCCTGACCCCAAGTTGGCTGGCCGGCATTCTGAAGTGGCTTTTTTCAGACCCACATCCTGTGCAGTGCTCTGCGGATCAGTCTGCTTCTCTGGGACTTGAATATTTCAAAAAGGATCTAAAGGGCCTTTCAAATGGTACCGGGACATAAATAGCTTTCACAGAAGAATGTTGCCTCAGTGATGTGATGACTGAATCAGCACCACATTGAATTAGCAGCAATCTGGTGCTCTGGGTAATGGAGTGATGGTAAATGAACATTATTACATTTTTATCCAATGAATGAGTCCTTAATAAAAAAGACAAATGGCTTCCAGGTGTCTTGCCACAAAATTTCAACAACTGAGTCACTCAAGCTGGATAGAAGAACAAGAGGCAGTATAGAATCTGCTCGTGATTCAGTGGCCGCCAACTTGGATTGTCCCCAGTTCCAACTTTAGCATCTTTCTTTAGTCATTCTACCGCACAGTCAGTTCCCCTTGTGTAGATGCACAACAGGAGGAAATTCTAATGAAAGGACAAAGCTGCCACTGTCCCATCTGACCAAGCATCCCCAGAGAGAACAGGCTCCCCATACCAGGAAATACTGTTCCTGAGAGGAAACACCTGTGGCTCGTCTGTGGCCGGGTCTGGAATTACCGGCCATTCCGGAGCAGGACCGATTGATGTGCTGACTTCTGCGGTTGCTAGGATGTAAGGTAATTCCTCAAGAATGTTCTGTCAGCTGGCTCAGCACAGCCTCTGCTGTCATGGCAGGAGGTGGGATGGCTTGGAAGTCTTGCCTCTGTCATAAACTAACACTGACATGAGGTGGCTTGGAATCTCTCTGGGTCTTAGTTTCCTCAACTGTGAGGTTCATGGCCAAGAAAGGAGTTGGGGAAGGATCAGGTGACAAACACAAATGCCTCTGGGGGCCAGATAGGTGACAGGAATGAATGGATTGTCTGGGTGTAAGACAGTAGGAACGGTGGCGCCTATGAGGAAGTGGATAATAAATGCCTTGCCTAAAGATGTTCAAATTCAAATAAAACAACAACCACCAGAACCCATATCGTAGGCCAAATAAAATGCCAAGTTGATCTGATGACTGGAGTTTCCAACCTGTTCTGGAAAGTTGCTTCTAGTTTTAACGATCCAGCCTTTATCTGGAAGTATGTATTCTTACATACCAGAATTCCTAATTGAATTATTTATATGATATATCTTTTTGAATGTGAGAAAGTATATGTATCTAATGCTGGGAATAAAATTCAGGGGAAATGCAGATCCATATAGGCTTTTATAGGCTAAAACATAGGAAAAATCATGGTCTGAAGTTGTTGGTTAGAAAAAAAAATTAAATGTATGTGGTAGGATGTAACTCAGAGGTCATTTATGTTCCTCTGAGCCACACATCTGGGAAGACAGGGAAAATGAACCCCTTCTAAATCACACACTCCTCCTGTTCAGAGCCTAATAATTTTTCATCTGATTTGTATGTAGGCACATGTGCAGGGACTGTGCACGTCTTATTAAACACTGTACATGACCCTGGTACCTGACACCTAATAGGGGCTCAATACATACATGACAAATAAATGAATGAGTTTGTGAAAATTGTAGTAGGCCTAGGTTTTAGTCTTTTCTCTTTTAAACAATCTAATACGCTGTTGATTGCATCATTTATTTTAAAAGCATATATGTAATCATGCCAATTCTTGGCTCAAAGCCTTCTAAACATGTCACATTGCCTACACAACAAATCTCGAACTTCTTGGCATGATCTTTATTTCCATGTTCTGATTTCTTCTTTCTGTTTAGTCCTATCTTCAAGTGATGTTGCTTCCCCTGACCCCATATCATAGCCTAGCTTAATTACTTGTTCCCTAAACAAATTCTTTCATTTTTATGACATTCCCTCTGTAATGCCCAGAGCTCCTTTTCCCCCATCAAAGTGTTATCCATCCTTCAAGATGCACATGTCCCCTCTCCAAGAAACCTTGCTTTATTTAAAAGCCAAATCAGAAATAATTTCTTTCTTCTGTACTTTCTGCATATCTCAGATATGGTGAGTATTACATTCTGCCTTAAGTTGTAGGTATTTATTTACATACTCACATCCTCTATACCCATTTATAGAATCTAGACGTCTAGATTCTGTAGAGTCTAGATAGTGTCTAGTCCAATATCTAGAATCTAGATAGTAAACTTCTTAAAAGCATGGACTATAAGTTGTTCTTCTTTGCTTACCTCATAAACATGAAGGTATTCAATGAATTTATGTTGAATGATCAAACTGAAAAGTCTACCTTTATTAGTTGTTTTTGATTGATGGAGAAATTTTGGGGGGCTATCAGTTTACAGTTAGAGGAGTCCTCAACAAGCAAGTTTAGTGAGAAAACAAGATAATCCAAGGAAGAAGTGTCACCTTTTGTGACAGAATTGTATAAAAATATATAGAAAAATACAAAAGCAATTCAGCCTAAGACATAGGGTACAGTTTACCAAAGGGTTTAAGTAGCTTCCTGTTGATTATAAAGAAAGAAAAATCGTCTGTAAAGTCAGGAATCTAAACTATCGTTGATGTAAAGATGGATAGTATTACAAAGACAAGTTCTGAAAAAGAGTGTTGGTCTGCACAGAGCCTGGAAATAAAAAATTTAGACATGGGAACTCTCACCATATCTTTACCGTTGTTCAGAAAAGAGGGTAGGCCATTTTCACTGACTAGTTCCAGTTTTTTAGAGTGAAAAGAGGAAATTTATTAGGCTTCCATAGCCCAAAAGAAAGAACCATTAAACATATCTCACACTGTGTGTTCTAATTCTGCATTCACTAAATAATTTTCTGATCTATAATTTGTTTATTAGTTTTACTAATGAGCACCTATATGCTGGTTCTGTTGAGAACTTCTATGTATAGTATCTTACTTAACTTTCATACAACCTTCTGAGGTAGGTATTAAAAGCCCCATTTTTAGATGAAGAAACAGACTAAGAGAAGTTAAGTACAATGAGAACACATGGACACAGGGAGGGAAACAACATACACTGGGGCCTGTTGGTGGGAGTCAGGGAATGGAGAGCATCAGGACAAATAACTAATCATGTGGCACTTACTACATAGGTGATGGGTTGATAGGTGCAGCAAACCACCATGATACACATTTACCTGTGTAACAAACCTGCATGTTCTACACGTGAATCCTGGAACTTAAAATAAAATTTTAAAAGAAAGAGAGGTTAAGTAATTTCCTTAGTTACCAATCAGAAAATGGTAGAGCTGAAGATTTAATGCAATCTCTTTGAAAATACCAATGACATTCTTAACAGAAATAGAAAAAAAAAAATCCAAAAATTCATAGGGAATCACAAAATATCCCGAATAGCGAAAGTAATCTTGAGTAAAATGAGCAAAGCTGGAGGTGTCACGCTACCTGATTTCAAAGTATACTACAAAGTCATAGTAACCAAAACAGCATGGTAGTAGTATAAAAACAGACATATAGACCAAAGGAACAGAAAAGAGAGCCTAGAACTAAATCCATGCATTTATAGCCAACTCCTTATTGAAAAGTTGCCGAGTACATAATGGGGAAAGGAAAACCTCTTCAATAAATGGTATTGGGAAGATTGGATATCCACATGGAGAATAAAATTAGACCTTCCTCTCTTACCATATACAAAATTAACTCTAAATAGATTAAGGACTTAAGTGTAAGACCTGAAGCTGTGAAACAACTAGAAGAAAACATAGAAGAAACATTTCATAACATTGTTCTGGGCAAGGATTTTTTGGGTAAGACCTCAAAAGCACAGGTAACAAATGTAAAAGAGACAATGGGATTACATCAAACTAAAAAGCTTCCGCACAGCAGTAAGAAACAATCAGCAGATAGAAGAGACAACCTACACAGTGGGAGAAAATATTTGCAAACTATACATCTCACAAAGGGTTAACATTCAAAATGTATAAGGAGCACAAACAACCAAAAAAAAAAAATCAAATAACCTGATTAAAAGATAGGCAAAGTGGCCCAGCGCGGTGGCTCACACCTGTAATCCCAGCACTTTGGGAGGCCAAGGAGGGCAGATCATGAGGTCAGGAGTTCTAGACCATCCTGAAACCCTGTCTCTACTAAAATACAAAAAATTAGCTGGGTGTGGTGATGTGCACCTGTAGTCCCAGCTACTCAGGAGGCTGAGGCAGGGGAATAGCTTGAATCTGGGAGATGGAGGTTGCAGTGAGCCAAGATCGTGCCACTGCACTACAGCCTGGAGAAAGAGCAAGACACCGTCTAAAAAAAAAAAAAAAAAAAGGCAAAAGACTTGAATAAACATTTCCCAAAAGAAGACATACAATGGCCAACAGATATATGAAAATATGCTCAACATCACTGATTGTCAGGAAAAGGCAAAATAAAATCCCAATGAGATCTCATTTCACCCAGTTAGAATGAACGTTATAAAAAAGACAAAAGAGAACAAGTACTGGGGAGGATATGGAGAAAAGGGAAGCCTTATATACTATTGGTGGGAATGTAAATTAGTACAGCCCTTATGAAAAACAGTATGGAGTTTCCTCAAAAAATTTCAAATAGAACTACCATAAGACCCTGCAAGTCCACTACTGGGCATATATCCAAAGGAATTGAAATCAATATGTCAGAGATGTCTGTACTCTGATATTAATTGCAGCACTGTTCACAATAGCCAACACATGAAATCAACCTAAGTGTCCATCAGCGGATGAATGGATAAGAAAATGGGGTGTATATACGCAATGGGATACTATTCAGCCACAAAAAGGATGAAATCCTGCCATTTGCAACAATGAACCTGGAGGATGTTATGTTAAGTGAAATAACCTGGGTACAGAAAGACAAATACTGCATGCTCTCACTTATGTGTGGAATCTTTGCAAAGTTGATCACATGGAAGTAGAGAATAGAATGGTGGTTGCCATAGGCAGGATGGTTAGGAGAGGGGGAAATGGGAAGATGTGGGTCAAAGGATACATAATTATGGTTAGATAGGAAGAATAAATTTCGAGAGATCTATTGTACAGCGAGTCAACTACAGTTGATGAAATATTGTACTCTTGAAAAATGTAAACAGAGTGGATGGTATTTGCTCTTATCACAAAAATGATAACTAGGGTGAGGTAATGTATTTGTTAACTACCTAGATCTAATCATTCTACAATGTGTATGTACTTCAAAACAGCATGCTCGACACAATGCTGTCAATTTAAAAACAGTAAACTTTAAAAAACAAAAAATAAATAAAACATATTAAAAAATAAAGAGTCAGAAAAAGATGCAAGAAACGAACAGACAGAACAAAAAAGAAAATGATGGAGCTATAATTTAAACGCTGCCTGGACTAACTTTCTTTTTCTTTTTTTTTTTTTTTTTTTTGTATTTTCAGTAGAGACAGTGTTCTGCCATGTTGGCCAGGTAGGTCTTGAACTCAGATGATCCTCCCACCTTGTCCTCCCAAAGTTCTGGGTCTGCAGGCATGGGCCACTGCACCCGGCCAACCCTGGCCTGTGAATGGTTGCTTTGTTTTCTGCACACTGTTGCCTGCTGGAAGGGAATTACTTGATGCTTCCTGCTTGTTCCACTTTTGGGTTAGAGATATCTCCCTGGCTAGAAATTAAGTAGTGGCCACAGTCGGTAGGGTCCAATCCCCCACAGCTGGCTCATTTCTCGGTGAAGTGGTTATTGTGTTTGCAAGTACAGATCAGACCTAGAACAGCAATATAGCCATTAAGATAGTGTCTCTGACAGCAATAGGCTGTCAGTTCTATTCCTTATATTACAGCACTCATTAACCACTGGAAAGACTTGTGAAAACACAAAACATTCTCTGCATGGCATCTTTAAATGGGAAGCACACTGAAATTTACTTTTTCTCTTTGAAAAAGCTCCAAATTAAATGGATAAAAGTAGCTTCATATTACTGCTTTTGTTTTCACAGCTGCCAAAATAACTCTGGATCTCCTGGTTAAATTCATAATAACCTCAGTTGAAATTATATGTGTCTAAAGATAGAAGATGCAGGGCCAGGCATAGTGGCTCATGGCCTGTAATCCCACTGCTTTGTGAAGCTGAGGGAGGAGGAGTGCTTGAGCCAGAGTTTGAACCAGCCTGGGCAATATAACAGGATCTTCATCTCTCAAAAAAAGAAAAAGAAAAAGACCAGTAATCAGTAATGTGACAGGTGCCTGTAGTCTCAGCTACTTGGGAGGTTGAAACAGGAGGATCTAGTGAGCTGTGATGATGCCATTGCACTCCAGCCTGGCCAACATAGCAAGAACCTGTCCCAAAAGCAAAAAAACAAAAGCAAAAGATAGGAGATGCAGGTTAGAGCATCTGATGCCTTTCCTGTCTTTAAAGAAGACATTGTCTTTTGTTTAAATGGAATCTGTTCATTTTAACTCGAAGCAGTCCTTGATGACAAATGAAGGTGAAAAGCCTACAAAAGTCCTAAGTTGGGAAGCTTGCTTTCTTTTTCTTTCTCTTTCTTTCTTTCTTTCTTTCTTCTTTCTTTCTTTCTTTCTTTCTTTTTCTTTCTTTCTTTCTTTCTTTCTTTCTTTCTTTCTTTCTTTCTTTCTTTCTTCTTTCTTTCTTTCTTTCTTTCTTTCTCTTTCTTCTTTCTTTCTTTCTTTTCTTTCTTTCTTTCTTCCTTCCTTCCTTCCTTCTTTCTTTCTTCTCTTTTCTTTTTTTCTTCCTTCTTTCTTTCTTTCTCATTCTTTCTCTCTCCCTTCCTCCTCCCTCCCCTCTCTATCTTCTTTCTTTCTCTCTTTTCTTTTCTTTCTTCTTTCTTTCTTTTTTCTTTCTTTCTTTCTCTTTCTTTCTTTCTTTCTTCTATCTTCTATCTTCTTTCTTTCTTCTCTTTCTCTTTTTTTGAGACAGTCTGACTCTGTTGCCCAGGCTAGAGTGCAGTGGTGTGATCTCGACTCACTGCAACCTCTGCCTCCTGAGTTTAAGTGATTCATGTAGTTGGGATTACAGGCATGAGCCACCATGCCTGGCTAATTTTTGTATTTTTAGTAGAGACAGGGTTTTGTCATGTTGGCCACACTGGTCTTGAACTCCTGGACTTAAGTGATCTGCCTGCCTTGGCCTCCCAAAGTGTTTGGATTACAGTCATGAGCCACCGTGCCCAGCCGGAAGTTTTCATTAATATACTCTCAACATCATTATATATATCACGTTTGCATCTCAGAAGTTATTTCAACAATTAATTTTATCCATATATGGTCTCTTGTTTATTGGAAATGCATTAGAAAAGTTATTAGTTAAATGCCCATTTTGCAGATTTGTATTGAGGGACAGCAGCAGATTGGTGGATGATCAGAAAGGTGGTACCTGGAATGGCAGTATTTTGGAGAGGGGGTCTGCAAACCAAGTTGTAAGATGGCCTGGGGACTGTTTAGCCCAGGGAAGAATTTCTAGGCAGACACAGGGTCTTCAGATATTTGAGAGACTCACTTGCCCTGGACAGGAATAAATAGGTATCCTCTTCTTTACACTAGAGGGCAGAACTTCGACTAAAAGAAGGTCAGTATAGGGAGAAAGTGATGTATATGTGGGAAAAATCTTCAGGATACTTGAGTTTATCAGAAGGATGAATATTTGAACATTAAAGTTGTTGGGAATGATGGTGAGGACTGTCTCAAGTAATGATGTTCTTCCTAGGACCGGGATAGTTCAAGCTAGGGAAGCTGTGGCAGGGATTTCAGCTTATGCTCAGCGCCCTAAAGTTCCATTCCAATTCTAAGAACTTAGTTCATGGTTTAACTTATACACTTAGTATCAGTTGCTGTTATGTGAATCAAATATGACAAGTGGTTTAACAATGATTGTTGGAGAAAAGTCTATGCAGTAGAAGCTCACTGATTTAAAATAATAGAAAGGGAGAGCCAGTTTGGTTGGTGAAGTCAATTATGAAATGATTATAAATCATAAAAGGCCATTTTATTATTTTCCAGTCCTTGGATGCATTGAATTATAGCTACCAGAGTTGCCTGGTTGAAGTTCTGCTTTAAAGAATAGAGAATGATTTGTAATCAACATATCAGAGTACCAGGCTTGCTGCCCTTTGCTTAGATTAAAAGAATTAAACCATTTCCAATTCAGAATGTTTGGAAACAGTTGGTTCTCATAAGTAAATAAATAGGCCCTTCAGAATTTCATTTTAAGTGTTTATTCTGTCAACTCTTTTTTTTTTCTGTTGATAGGGCAAAGGGAAGCTTCTGTTCAACTTCTGTCAAAATGTCACAATTAAAAAATAAAAGTACACTAAATGAGATTTTTGAAGATTGAATGTTAGATTGCTCAAAACTCATGGAAGGAAACTTTCTGAAGGGCTATTTATATCTAGAGGGTGAGGCAAAGATTTGGATTTAATGATTTGTTCATTCATCAAAATTTAATTTCAAAAAGACCACATATTATATAATTTCGTTTATATAAAATGTCCAGAATAGGCAAATCTATAGAGACAGAAAGTAGACTAATAACTGCCCAAGGCACGGGTGGGGGTGGTAGGGTGGCTTAAGGGGAAACGGGGAGTAGAACTCACAGGTGTGGGTTTCTTTCTGGGGTGATGAAAATGTTCTAAAATTGTGGTGATGGTTGGACAACTCGTAAATGCAGTCATGCATAGTTTAATGACAGGAACGTATTCTGAGAAGTGCATCGGTAAGTAATTTTGTTCTTGTGTGAAACAATAAAAAGTTGTGTACTTACCCAAATTTAGTGTAACCAACTACACACCTAGGCAACAAACCTGTAGCATGTTACTGTACTGAATACTGAAGGCAATTGTAACACAGTGGTATTTTTGTCTCTAAACATATCTAAACACAGAAAAGGTAATACATTACTACAACATTACAATGGCTATGTCACTAGGCAATAGGGGTTTTTCTGCTCCATTATGCACTTATGGGACCACCATCTTATATGCGGCTTAATGTTGACTGAAACTTTATTATGTGGCACATGGCTGTGTATTAAAAAACAATAAATTGGGCTGGCTATGGTGGCTTGCATCTGTAATCCCAATACTTTGGGAGGGAGTATTGCTTGAGCCCAGGAGTTCAAGACTATCCTGGGCAACATAGTTAGGCCCCTCTCTCCACAAAAAAAAAAAAATTTTTAAGTTAGCCAGATGTGGGGACATGCATCTGCAGTTCCAGCTACTCTTCAGCCCAGGGAGTTAAGGCTGCAGTGACGGCAGGGATGTCAGCCTGGATGAGAGAGGAAGACCCTGTCTCAAAAAACAAACAAACAAACATTGGATTTTGTACTTTAAATAGTTGAATTGTATGGTATATGAATTCTATCTCAGTAATATTATATACATTATGACTCAGGAGCTGTTCTGGGACTGGAAATATAATGTTGAACAAGCCAAAGTCGCTGCCCTCAAAGAGCTTACAGTGGGGAGTCAGATAACAAACGTGTGAACAAGCATAGAAAAACATAGTTTCAGGAAGAGGTAGTACTCTGAAAAAAAGTAAAGCAGGGTTAGAAACTAGTGTGTGCATACATATGTGCGCATATGTCTGTGTGTGTATGTGTGTACACATGTGTAATGGTATGTGTATGTAGCATGTCTATATGCACATGTGTACATATGTCTCTGTGTATATGCATGTATACATGTGTCATAATATGTGTATGTGGCATGTCTATATGCATGTGTGTACATATGTCTGTGTGTGTATACACGTCATGGTATGTGCATGTGGCATGTCTATATGCATGTGCGTTGTGTGCATGTATACATGCATGTATATGTGTGTGCATAGTATGTATACATAAGTTTTCTATGTTAGATATGGTGAACAGAGAGGCCCTCTATGGGGAATATGACATTTGAGTAAAAGTGTGAATAAAATTTAACTGGGGTAAATACATTTCAGGCAATGCAAAGACCCTGAGGCAGGAATATTTTGGTCTGTTCAACCAAGAAGAAGAACAGAGAGCTAGTGGGAAATGACACTGGAGAGGTCGGTAGGGATCGTATCATATAGGTGGTGGCCATGGTAATATTTATGAGTTATTATGAGTTCAGTCTTAGCATTAATAATTACCACTAACTTTGCGTGACATACCCTGAGCCCTTTTCACAATCTTTATCTTGTTTGATGCTCACAACCCTGAGAAGTTGCTATTTGGTCAGTTTATATATAAGGAAAATGTAGGAAACTGTCCACAATTCTCCACGCTCCATGAGTCAATGACCCACTTCAGGACATGTCCTAAGTCTGGTGATCCTATTTCCTCAAATCCTAAGTCAGTACTTGCTGTAAGACATAGGCCCAGTACATGTTCATTGGACTTCTTTGAGGTCACAAAGTGAGTGGACACCCAAGCCAGGACTGAAGTTCGGGTCTTCTCATTCCAAATCCCATGCTGTTTGCACTGACTCATATTGAATCACAGAATGATGAGGATTACAGGGTCTTCAGGGGTCATCTTCCCACTAGGTTGACAATAACACCCTCCAAGGCCTGTGGGTGTTTACACAGTTTTCCAGGATTCTGCTGAAAGAGGTTGATCAGTCTCTCTTATTGCACAATCCCACTTTAACTGAGAAATAAGTTTTCCTTAGCATATCCCATTAAGTGATGTTATGTAATTCATTTGTATCCCCTGATTCCTACAGTTTGGTAATTTTCATTTCTGCCTTACCATCCAGGTTCCCTCTTAGCAAATCCTACCATCGTTCACCTTTTAACTGCATAAAAAAGTAGTTAAGAACATGAGTTCAAATTCTGAAAGGAGTTCAGAATATAGCCCTGCTCTTAACAGATGTACAACCTTTGATAGTTAGTGACCCTGAGCCTCAGCTTTGCTCATCTGTAAAATGGACATAGTAATATTATTTATCTTATATGGGTGTTTTGAAAGTTAGATGTGTCTGTATAGCGCTCAGCAAAGAGCCTAGAAGAGATTAAGCATCAGTAAATATCAGCCATTACTAATTAGTATGCGTATCTCCACCCTCTGGTAGCACTTACTGTAGAATTGTGGCCAGGGAGGCAAGAAGTAAGATAACAGCTTGTCAATGTTTCTGAGTACACAGCATTTAGGACTCTATTATAGCAGGCCAGTTGGGTGGTCAAGTACATCCTTGGACTGGAACACAGCATGTGCACAGATGGAAACTAGGGTTGATTAACTCCTGAGCATTCTACATTGGAATTAGGAGGATGAGTATTGGGATTCCCTAAGTATACTATTCTATGTGAATGTCTGTGGCTGTTACTAAACTCTCGATTGGAGGCTAGTTTCACCCAGGTGGTGACCGAAATTGGGGCTTGGGAGCTGGGAGCAGGAGCACGGAATGTGTGATTCAGGAAAACAGAATGGGTGGGAACGAAAATCCATTGATAAAAGGAACCATTTTCCCCCCTTCCCCTTCCTGCTTAGATGCTGGAAGAGTCAGCGCTCTCTGGTCTCCGCTGCTGCGCTGTAGCCTGTTAGCGTGATTGTCGCTGTTGCCAGGTAACCGCCGGCGCAGGGGCTTCTGGGTGGGCTGCCCACTGGCTGGGTGAGTGGGAGGAGGTGTGAAGAGGCAGAGGCTAAGAGGAATGGAAACAGCAGTGTCTACACACACAAGTCAGGGCCACGGAGATTCCCTCTGGGTTACGGGACAGGGGGAGGCCTGAAAACACGGAGATAACAAGGCAATCCTCAAATACGAAGCCAATATACAATACTTTAGAAAAGGAATGAACAATTTAGTTTATTCTTTTTTCCTCTTAAAAGAAATCCCAATTCCTCATAAATGCCAGAAACTGTGTATGTCTGTGACTGCTGGTGTGCCTTTAAAAACCTCATTGAAAGAACATCAGTTCCTCCACGTCAGTACTCAAGGTCAGGGGCCCCAGTGACACTGTCAGCGCTGGGGAGAAAATACATTGTCTTTTCAGGCTGTGCGAAGCCCCTCAGAAAGCCATCCTCTGGGTTCTTTTTCTCTCACACCTTGAGCACCCGTTCTCGTCCTAAATGAGAATTAAGTACTGACATTAGAGAAGGAGCAGAAAGTGAAGCCAAGTAGCAGCTAACGGTACCCAGCATGTTTCATTGTTCATCTGAAAGCGGAGACTCTCCCAGCACACTTGTGGGGGAATAATCTGCTTTTAAACAGACAGAGCCATAAATGTCAGCTAGAAGATACCTAGGAGAGGATCCAGTATGATTCTGTATTTCAGGGGTGAGGAGAGACCAGAAGTTAAGTGCTTACCAAGTTCAGAGATACAACTGCAGATGGAACCTGCTATGAAAGAGAGATTGTCTCCTTAGTTCTCTAGCTTCCACATCCTTCCATGTCCTTTATCGACCTTCATCCTCTTGCCCGGCGAGGTGTTTCTGAAACTGCGTCCCTGGCTGTCCACATGATTCAGCCTCTTCACTCTGCCCTAAGCCCTAAATGGACCTGCCATCAATCTCTGGACTGCTTCTCAGATGCATACTTGGTTTCAAGGTCCTTTATTGGTTTACTCTTCTTCAGTTATTGTATCCCCTCTCTATGCCAATAAATGTTTCACTGACGGTAGCTAAAATAATTTTGTTTTACCTTTTTTATTCCCTCATGTTCTGATTCCATACTTTATATTAATTACAGGATTGGCCATAAAAGGGTACCCAGAGTATAAAGATGAAAGAGTCCATTGTTAGATTCTTTTCATTTGTTTAAAATAACACCAAATAAACTGACCTCTCTAAGGTCAACTATAATTTCATTAAAAAATCTAAGATGATAAGCCTAAAATATATTTAATGCTACTTTAAAATATATGTTTTCTTGAGGTACACGAAAATTATATAGGCTACTATTTATTGATCATTTGATGTCAGATACTGAACTAGGTGCTTTATATATGTCATAAAGTATTATCAATAATACGCCTGGAAAAGTGTCATTATCTCTGTCTAGCACGTGGAAAAAAGGCTCAGAGAAGTTAAACAACTGTTCAAAGTTGCTTTTTCTAAATCAATAGCTGTGCTCTTGTTATAATATCAAGTTACCTCCATCCATTAATACAGTAGTTTTAGCTTTGTTATTTTAGATGTGAATACAACATAATGAATACATAATGAATTAGTATTTTATGAGCCTTGAGCAAAGAACTGTTATCTGCTGTTGTGTAACAAATTATCACAACAGTTGCTTTAAAAATATAGTTTCTGTGGGCCACGAATCTGGGCATGGCTGAACTGGATTTTCTGGTTCAAGGTTTCTCGCAAGGCTGCGATCAGGGCTTCAGCTGGTCTGCAGTCATCTCAAGGCTGGACTGGAGAAGGAACTGCTTCCGAGCTCACTTATGTGGTTGTTGGCAGACCTCAGTTTCTCACATGCTGGTGAACTGAGGTCTTTAGATCCTCGCTAGGAGCTGCCTGTAGTGGGGCTGAATGACCATCCCCAAAGATAACAGGGCCTATTCTCTGGACCTGTGAATGTTATCTTATATAGTTTATTAGTCTGTTCTTATGCTGCTAATAAAGACATACCTAAGACTGGGTAATCTGTAAAGGAAAGAGAGGTTCAATGGACTCACAGTTCCACGTATCAGGGGAGACTTCATAATCATGGTGAAAGGTGAAGGAGGAGCAAAAGCACGTCTTACATGGCAGGGGGCAAGAGAGCATGTGCAGGGGAACTACCCTTTATAAAACCATCACATCTCGTGAGACTTATTCTCTGTCATGATAACAGCATGGGAAAAACCTGCCCCCATGATTCAACTGCCTCCCACTGGGTCCCTCCCACCGGGTCCCTCCCATGACACCTGAGGTTATGGGAGCTACAATTCCAGATGAGATTTGGGTGGGGACACAGCCAAACCATATCATATGGTAAAGTTAAAAAACATTTATTTAATTGTGGTCAAATACACATAAAATTTACCATATAGTAAAGTTTTCTTTTTGTTTGTTTACCTATGAGATTAAGTTAAGGCTTTGGAGATGAGATTATTCTGGATTATCTGGGTGGTCCCTTTAATGTCATCAGAAGTGTTCTTAGAGAGGCAGAGGGAGATTAAACACCAAAGAGGAATGCAATGCCACCACAGAGGCAGAGCCTGGAGTGATGTAACCACAAGCCAAAGGATGCTGGTAGCCACCCGAAGCTGGAAGAGGCAAGAATAGACTCTCCCTAGAGCTGCCAAGGAAAGCAAAGCCCTGCCAATGCCTTGATTTTGGGCCTAACGAAACTGATATCTCACTTCTGGCCCCCAGAACTAAAACAAATGTCTGTTGTTTTAAGCCACCAACTTTGTGGTAATTCGTGATAGCAGCTGCAGGGAATAATATACTACCCTTAGTCCCTTGCCACATGGGCTTCTCTATATGGGCATGTCACCGCATGGCAGCTGGCTCATCCAAGTGAGCGAGCAAGAGGAGCAGGGTGGGAGAGAGTGAGTAAGGTGGAAGTCAGTTTTAGAACCTATTTTCTGATGCAACATCCTGTTACTTCTTCTGTATTCTGCACGTCTAAAGCAAGTTGCTAGGTTCAGTGCACACTGCAGGGGAGGGGATTACTCAAGGGCATGCCCTTCCCCCTCCTCTATGTTGGACTCCTGCTGCTATCTCTGGGCTGATACCCATGACGTAGGTTTCCATAGCTTGTCCTGGCTTGCGGTTTTGTGTCTGAGGGTTTCTTGAAGTGGGCTCTGCTGACCCACTAAATCCTAGTCACCCCAAAAGCTTGATAAAAATGCAGATATCCAGGCCTAACCCAATTCTAGTCAATCTACTAAATCTAGTGTGGGACCCAGAAACCTATATTTTAAATAAGCTTCCCAGGTGATTCCTATGTACAACAAAGATAAAAAATCTGACCTAAACACTGTTCCCTACTCAAGCAAAGTTCATAGCTAAGTAGTATTTGTGAATGCTACATGTCTGCTCTCTGACAGTCATGTTTTAGCAGTTGCTTTATGGGGACAGTTCCTTAATCCAGTATTTCCTAATTAGTGGTAATTTTACAACTAGTGGGAGGCAAAATAGTTTCAGGTAGTATAAGGGTGACCATTGAATATTTTAATAGTGGTGTTATCTTCAGGGTAACTTTCTATTTATGGCAAGTCACATTGGTTTTACTGCTCGGTAATGCTATAGAGGTTCTTTAATAAATGTATTTTTGTAAAAAAGAAAAAGGAGTTGATTTGAAAAAATAAGCAAGCAATGGTATAGGTGGTACATAGACATGGCAAAAACAATGACAGACATAATCAAATGGTTGAAGTTTGAGAAACACTGTCCTAACCCAAAGGAAGGCACTCATTGGCCTTTGGGTGTCATGGTAGAAAGTGGAGGAGATATTTGGGGGCAGAAAGACCCTGCTCAGATTAGTGAGGTTATTTCCTGTGCCTCTGTGAGGGGAAGACCCTGCTGATCAGGATCAATCATGAAGCTGATCAGACTGAGCAAATGAGCCATGTCTTTGGGGACATCTCTTGTGAATATAGAAAAGAAAGGGCCAGAGCAAAGTATAATTGCAAACTGGGGCAATCAGATTGTGCAGAGGCACAGACTTATTCAATATCAGGACTGGTTCTTGGCAAAAACGAAATGAAGGTGAAGCCCTGTGGTCCCCCTGCTTCCACCAAGCCCCAGTCTTTGTTACTGGCGTAGAGCCCTGCTGCTCTTCCCTTCTCCATCCAGCTCTTTCCTGCTTTCTTCTCTCCCACCCTGATCCCTTCAGATTTAGCACTCAGGGCTTTCATTTGCTTTTGGAGCTGCAAACGGCCCATGTTATTCAAAGCATTGCTTTTCAAATTCTGTTGGACAGAGCATTCTACCACAAAAGTTAACTAATGGAGATCTTTAACCCGTTTTTCCTTTATTTTTAGTTTTCAGTTTTCCTAGTGTTAAATTTTCTTTAAAAAAAATATGGTAGTGAGTTTAGTTATAGATGATTATAATACCCTATAACCAATTTACTAAGAGATATTAAAATTTTTTGATGTTCTTGAAAATTTGATTCATCATACAATATACTAAGTAAGTGCTTTTTAAAAAATTTCCCTACCCATTTGAGGTCTTTGGACTGCACTGCCCAGTATAGTTGCCATTAGCCTCAAGGCACTACTGAGCATGTAAAAGGGGGCTAGTCTGAATAAGATGTGCTGTCAGTGTAAAATACACATTGAACTTAAAATCGCAGTATTAAAAAAGAGAATGTAAAATATATTATCAATACTTCCAAGTACTGATTGTATGTTGAAATAATAATATCTTGGCTATATTGTGTTAAAATACACGATATAAATTAATTTCACCTGTTTCTTTTTACCTGTTTTAATGTGGCTACTTGAAAATTAAAATTATATATGTGACCCGCATTATATTTCCGCGAGCAGCAGGGCCTTAGAAAATACTGAGTCCGACTTGCAGTAATTGCTGACCTTCTGTTGACTGGACACTAAGTGATTACAGGCTCTGAGACTCCCAGCATGCTCCCAGTGCTAACAACACGAAATCGTAACTCCTTGGTTCCTAACCTGGGTATTTAGGTCAATTCCCTCACCTCCTTTGTTAATATTAGTAGATTCTATTACAGGAAGATTGTCTTGGTCAAGCCTTATTTTTACAAAACCGTATCCTATAATGAGACAACATAAAAAAATGCATGAAAAAGTATTGGGATCAACTACAAAGTCAAAGAAGGACATAGAAGCGTCAAGATCTTGAAAAGATGTTTACAACAGTCTCGATTCTTTCCTTATTTTTTTCTGTAGTTTATCGATGAGCATCTTCTGATCTTTTTTAACTTGGCAAGTATACCATCTTTTCTGGTGGGATGTTTTCTCGTAAAGCTACCTTCTGCTGCCACTCTGCACCATACATTCAAAATCGTAACTATCTTCCTTAGGATTGAGTTCTTTAGTTTCCAATCAATTAAAACCCACTTATGAACATAGGGAATCAGATCACATTGTGACTGACTTGCTTTTTGTTTACTAAAATCTGAAATCAAAATAAATAACTTGGCATCTAGGGCTGTGTGTTTTCTTTTGACTATGCCATTAAACAGAATACTATTGGCTTTGGGGGACTCGGTTAGTCTATCAGTGCTGTGCCTGCTCATATTCCTCATTTTACTGGAAAGTGTAGATGAACACTGGGTGGAGGTGGATCCACCTGTGTCTACTTTCATCACTCTCCTCCTTTCCGTGGACCTTGACTGATCCTTGACATCATTCTTAGTTCTACCTGCTTTGCTTCCTCAATCCTCAGGCTGTTCCCACCCTCTGGTGTTCCAGTGTGGCAGCAGATTTGAGATATGACAGAGAGTTACTCCAAGGCATGATTCCAGCACTGTCCTGGCCCAGGCTTGTGCCTAGTCCCAAGTTCCAGCCCCAGCTTAGCTCCTACCTGCAGGCTGTATCCTACTCTGTCAAAATTTCTTAAGTCATTTGATACCTGATGCTCCTTGTCAGCTATGTTCTGGCAGTCAACAAAACCAGTAAACATAATGTAGCATTATAATCTCTCCAATCCTTCATGAATTCTCCCAGATAATTAACTTCCTGGAATATTGAGCATGGCATATCATTTCTTATTTAACACGCTCAAATATTGACAACACAGGACAAATAATCTTGCTGCAAAATTGTGTTAAGATTTAATTAAGAGAAAAAACAATAAACTCATGTACCAGACACGGTGAGTTACTGCCTATGAACACTGCCTATGAACTGAGTATCCTCTGTGGTGAAATTCATTCACTTCACTCACAGGCTTTGCCATTTAAATCTTTTTTCAGAGCAGACTGTGAAACCATGAGGTGCACTTGCTTCTGTGTTTCGGTTTCCTATATGTTCCTTACATTAGAAACAATATACAGTCTTTTAAGTTCCTACAGTGACCATTCAACTTGGTTGCATGAAGCTGTGATGGCTTTGCTTTGTGATTTCTGGAAAGCCATAATAGCATTTGGCTGTCTAGCCAGGACTCTACCTGAGGCATGTGCCACAAGAAATCATCTTCAGAGTTGCCAGGGTGAAGGACTCTTGATTGTTTTTCACTGTGGCTGTCATCTTGCTTTTGTCTTCAAAGAATCCTCCAGGAGCTTCTGCTCAATTAGCTTTTCATTGTCCTTCTACAGCATGCCCTTATTTGTCAATCAGTACCAACATAATATCTAACATTCAGTTTCTGATAATAAAATTATTTCTGGCCAGGTGTGGTGGCTCACACCTGTAATCTCAGCACTTTGGGAGGCTGAAGTGGGCAGATCACTTGGGGTCAGGAGTTTGAGACCAGCCTAACCAACATGGTGAAACCCCATCTCTACGAAAAATACAAAATTAGCTGGACATAGCAGCACATGCCTATAATCCCAGCTACCTGGGAGGCTGAGGCAGGAGAATTGCTTGAACCCGGGAGCAGAAGTTGCAGTGCGCCGAGATCGTGTCATTGCACTCAAGCCTGGGCAACAAGAATAAAACTCCGTCTCCAATAAATAAATAAATAAAAAAAAATTATTTCCAGCTCAGATGCTTCACAATGATCACCATTACTCTTGTTTTCTGCCACTCGAATAAGCCTTAGAACTCCTTTGGTGAAGACATATTCTCTTTTGAGACATTGTGGCCAAAGGATTTAAATTCTGTTGATGAAATGCTAACATTGGCCAGCAGGAGAAATAATTTAGAATGGATGGTATGAGTCTTTCTCAAGTTCTTAAAATTCTACCATCTAGTTGTTTCCTTATTTGTTCCTTGCTCATTTATTCATTCAACAAATATTTATTTAGTGCTTACTGTTGGACAAGTTCTATTTGAGGAACTGGAAATGTAGCAGCCTAGAAAAGGATTCAGAGCATTAAAGGCAGCCTAGTACTGCTACAGTGGGGTGTATGTGTGAGAGAGACAGATGGGGGATGGGGGGTAGAGAGAAAGAGAAAGAGAGATTGCTTTGTTGACATTATAGCAAAATTTCCCAAATTTTTTGAAGATGAAATTAATAGTTTTCATAGTACACCAGTTAACATCCTGGAAGCGTAGTCTGGGAAAACACCCAGTCAGTCACCAATGCTGGTTCTTTCTAAAGTCTTCAGTACCTATTCCTTTTTACTCCCACTGCTAACAATCTAGTCCCATCATTTCCTGGATCATACCCGGGCCATTGCAATAATTTTCCCGCTGGTCTTCCAGCCTCAGTCTCTCTCCCACTGTGATCTATTCTTCATACTGTACTAATACTGGCAGCCTTTTGTTGAGCAATCTGTTTTACTTGGAACCAAGCCTTGGAAAGATTAGCTGCCACTAACAAGGTCACCTAGGTAATAAGTGGAAGTGATGAGAATTCTATTATACCAGTGTTTTTCAGACTGGGACCTATAGAACCCTGAGGTCCAAGCACATTCTCAAGTACTCTGAGGATTTCTAAATTTTGCGTTTTTTTTTTTTTTTTTGAGACGGAGTTTCGCTCTTGTTACGCAGGCTGGAGTGCAATGGCGCAATCTCGGCTCACCGCAACCTCCGCCTCCTGGGTTCAAGCAATTCTCCTGCCTCAGTCTCCCGAGTAGCTGGGACTACAGGCACGTGCCACCATGCCCGGCTAATTTTTGTATTTTTAGTAGAGACGGGGTTTCACCATGTTGACCAGGATGGTCTCGATCTCTTGACCTCGTGATCCACCCGCCTCGGCCTCCCAAAGT